>JAKFGQ010000030.1:0-106220 GCA_021498475.1 Saguinus midas | reverse complement strand
GAAAAGAGTAGGAAAATAAGTTTTAGAAGTCACATTACATAAAGTTGAAGAGAAACAGGCCAGGTGAGGTGGCTCATGCCTGTAATCCCAGCACCTTGGGAGACTGAGGTAGGTGGATCACCAGGTCAGGAGTTCAAGACCAGCCTGGCCAAGATGGTGAAACCCTATCTCTGCTAAAAATACAAAATTAGTCTGTGAGGTAGCAGGCACCTGTAATCCCAGCTACTCAGGAGGCTGAGGCAGGAGAATCACTTGAACCCAGGAGGTGGGGTTGAAGTGAGCAGAGATTGTGCCACCGCATTTTGGCCTGGGTGACAGAGATTCCAATTTGGGGAAAAACAACAACAAAAAACTCAAAGAGAAACAGAACTTTTCACTCCTTTGTAAGGACATGGATGAATCTGGAGAACATCATTCTCAGCAAACTGACACAAGAACAGAAAAAGAAATACCGCATATACTCACTCATAGGTGGGTGAGAAAATGAGAACACATGGACACAGTGAGGCGGTCTACTATACACTGGGGACTGTTGGGGAAATGGGGAGGGACAGTGGGTGGGTCTGGGGGGGATAGCCTGGGGATGAATACCAAGTGTGGGTGAAGGGAGGAAGGCAGCAAAACACACTGCCATGTGTGTACCTATGCAACTATCTTGCACGTTCTGCACATGTACCCCAAAACCTATAATGCAATAAAAATTTTTAAAAAATATCTGGAGACAGCAGATGCTGGAGAGGATGTGGAGAAATAGGAACACTCTTACACTGTTGGTGGGAGTGTAAATTAGTTCAACCATTGTGGAAGACAGTGTGGCGATTCCTCAGGGACCTAGAAATAGAAATTCCATTTGACCCAGCAATCCCATTACTGGGTATATATCCAAAAGACTATAAATCATTCTACTATAAGGACACATGCACACGAATGCTCATTGCAGCACTGTTTACAATAGCAAAGACCTGGAACCAACTCAAATGCCCATCGATGATAGACTGGACTGGGAAAATGTGGCACATATACACCATGGAATATTATGCAGCAATCAAAAATGATGAGTTTGTGTCCTTTGTAAGGACATGGATGAATCTGGAGAACATCATTCTCAGCAAACTGACACAAGAACAGAAAAAGAAATACTGCATATACTCACTCATAAGTGGGTGAGAAAAATGGGAACACATGTACACAGAGAGGCAGTCTACTATACACTGGGGACTGTTGGGGGAAATGAAGGAGGGATAGCGGGGGGGCTGTCGGGGATAGCCTGGGGATGAATGCCAAGTGTGGGTGAAGGGGAGGAAGGCAGCAAAACACACTTTCATGTGTGTACCTATGCAACTATCTTGCACGTTCTGCACATGTACCCCAAAACCTATAATGCAATAAAAATAAAAAATAAAAAAATGATAGCAGAAGAAGAAACTGGTAGCAACCCTTACTGTTCTGCAGCTGCTGCAGGTGATCCCCAGGCAAGCAGGGCCTGAGGTGGACCTCAGCATCCTACAGCAGAGGGGCCAGACTGTCAGAAGAAAAACTAAGAAACAGAAATAACTTCATCATCAGCAACCTGGACGTCCACTCAGAGACCCAATCTGAAAATCAGCAACTACACAAACGACAGGTGGATAAATCCACAAATATGGAAGGAAACCAGTGCAAAAAGAAGGGAAACACCCAAAACAGAACACCTCTCCTCCTACAAGGGATCATAAATCCTCACCAGCTAGGGAATAAAACTGGATGGAGGATAATTGTGATGAAATTACAGAATCAGAATTCATAAGGTAAGTAATGAGAAACTTCTGTGAGTTAAAAGAACACGCTGTAACTCAATGCAAAGAAACTAAGAACCTTGAAAAAGAATTGAGAAAATGATAACAAGAATGGACAAATTAGAGAGAAACATGAGTGAATTGATGGAGCTGAAAAACACAACACAAGAACTTTGCAAAGCATGCACAAGTTTCAACAGCCAAATTGACTAAGCAGAAGAAAAAATATCAGAGGTTGAAGGTCAAAAAAATGAAATAAAACTAGAAGGCAAGGTTAGAGAAAAAAGCGCAAAAAGAAATGAACAAAGTCTCCAAGAAATGTGAGACTACATATAGAGAAATAATCTACGTTTGATAGATGTACCTGAATGTGACGAATAAAATGAGTCCAAGCTGGAAAATACTCTTCAGAATATTATCCAGAAAAAATTTTTCAACCTATTCAAATCCAGTAAATACAGAGAACACCACAAAGATATTCCTCAACAAAAGCAAACCCAAGGCACATAATCGTCAGATTCGCCAGGGTTGAAATGAAGGAGAAGATACTAAGGGCAGCCGGAGACAAAGGTCAAGTCACCCCAAAAAAAAGCCCATTAGACTCACAGCAGATCTCTCGGCAGAAACCCTACAAGCCAAAAGAGAGTGGGAGCTAATATTCAACATCCTTAAAGAAAAGAACTTTCCACCCAGAATTTTATATCCAGCCAAACTGAGCTTCATAAGTGAAGAAAAAATAAAATCCTTTGCAAACAAGCAAGTACTTGAAGATTTTGTCACCACCAGTTCTGCTTTACAAAAACTCCTGAAAAAAGACACTACACATAGAAAGAAACAACCAGTACCAGCCACTTCAAAAATATAACAAATGGCGAAGAGCATCAACAAAATGAAGAATCTGCATCAACTAATGAGCAAAGCAGCCAGCTATCATCAAAACAGCAGGATCAAATTTACATATAACAATATTAACCCTAAAAGTAAATGGCTAAATGCACCAATCAAAAGACACAGACTGGCAAATTGGATAAAAGCCAAACCCATCGGTGTGCTGTATCCAGGAAACCCATCTCACATGCAAGGATACACAAAGTCTCAAAATAAAGGGATAGAAGAAAATTTACCAAGCAAATGGAGAGCAAAAAAAAAAAGCAGGATTTGCAATTCTGGTCTCTGATAAAATAGACTTTAAAGCAACAAAGATCAAAGGACACAAACAAGGACATTAAATAACGGTAAAAGAAATGATAGAAGAAGAGCTACCAATCCTAAATATATACGGGCCCAATACAGGAGAACCTAGATACATAACGAAGTTCTTAATGACTTACAAAGAGACTTAGACTCCCACACAATAATAGTGGGAGACTTTAACACTCCACTGTCAATAGCAGACAGATCAACCAGACAGAAAATTAACAAGGATATCCAGGACTTGAACTCAGACCTGGAACAAGCAAACCTGATAGACATTTACAGAACTCTTCACCCCAAATCCACAGAATATACATTCTTCTCAGCACCACATCACACCTCCTCTAAAACTGACCACATAATTGCAAGTAAAGCACTCCTCAGCCACTTCAAAAATATAACAAATGGCGAAGAGCATCAACAAAATGAAGAATCTGCATCAACTAATGAGCAAAGCAGCCAGCTATCATCAAAACAGCAGGATCAAATTTACATATAACAATATTAACCCTAAAAGTAAATGGCCTAAATGCACCAATCAAAAGACACCAACTGGCAAATTGGATAAAAAGCCCAAACCCATCGGTGTGCTGTATCCAAAAAACACATTTCACATGCAAGGATACACAAAGTCTCAAAATAAAGGGATAGAAGAAAATTTACCAAGCAAATGGAGAGCAAAAAAAAAGCAGGATTTGCAATTCTGGTCTCTGATAAAATAGACTTTAAAGCAACAAAGATCAAAGGACACAAACAAGGACATTAAATAACGGTAAAAGAAATGATAGAAGAAGAGCTACCAATCCTAAATATATACGGGCCCAATACAGGAGAACCTAGATACATAACGTAAGTTCTTAATGACTTACAAAGAGGCTTAGACTCCCACACAATAATAGTGGGAGACTTTAACACTCCACTGTCAATAGCAGACAGATCAACCAGACAGAAAATTAACAAGGATATCCAGGACTTGAACTCAGACCTGGAACAAGCAATCCTGATATACATTTACAGAACTCTTCACCCCAAATCCACAGAATATACATTCTTCTCAGCACCACATCACACCTCCTCTAAAACTGACCACATAATTGCAAGTAAAGCACTCCTCAGCAAATGCAAAGCAACTGAAATAACAACAAAGAGTCTCTCAGACCACAATGCAATCAAGTTAGAACTCAGAACTCAGAATTCAGAAACTGACTCAGAACGGCACAGCTTCATGAAAACTGAACAACTGGCTCTGGAATGTTGACTAAATAAACAATGAAATGAAGGCAGAAATAAAGAAGTTCATCAAAACCAATGAGAATGAAGACACAACATACCAGAATCTCTGGGACACATTTAAAGCAGTCTTGGCTGGGCGCCGTGGCTAAAGCTTGTAATCCCAGGACTTTGGAAGGCTGAGGCGGGTGGATCACGAGGTCAAGAGATTGAGACCATCCTGGTCAACATGGTGAAACACCGTCTCTACTAAAGATACAAAAAATTAGCTGGGCATGGTGGCACGTGCCTGTAATCCCAGCTACTCAGGAGGCTGACACAGGAGAATTGCCTGAACCCAGGAGGCAGAGGTTGCCGTGAGCTGAGATTGTGCCATTGCACTCCAGCCTGGGTAACAAGAGCAGAACTAAGTCTCAAAAATAAAAATAAAAAATAAATAAAGCAGTCTCTAGGGAAAATATATAGCAATAAGTGCCCACATGAGATGAGTGGAGAGATCCAAAATTGACACCCTATAGTCAAAATTGAAAGAGCTAGAGGAGCAAGATCAAAAAAACTCAAAACCTAGCAGAAGAAAAGAAATAACAAAGATCAAGCAGAACAGAAGGAGATAGAGACACGAAACACCCGTCAAAAAAATCAATAAATCCAGGAGCTGATTTTTCGAAAAGATCAACAAAACAGACAAACCACTAGCAAGATTAGTTAAACAGAAAAGAGAGAGTAACCAAATAGATGCAATAAAAAATGATAAAAAAGAAATCACCTGAGAACCCACAGAAATTCAAACCATCATCAGAGAATATTACAAACAACTTTATGCACATAAACTTGTAAACCTGAAAGAAATGGATAAGTTCCTGGACATTTGAATCCTCCCAAGCCTAAACCAGAAAGATTTCAAAACGAACAACAACATCTAAAGTTGAGGCAGCAATCAAGAGCCTACCACACAAAAAAAAGCCTAGATGGGTTCACATCCGAATTCGACCAGACACACAAAGAGGAACTGTTACCATGCCTCCCAAAACTTTTACAAATAATCCAAAAAGAGGGAATAGTTCCCAAATCATTTTATGAGACCAACATCATTATGATACCAAAACCTGGGAGACATTCAACAAGAAAAGAAAACTTCAGGCCAATATCCATGATAAACACAGATGCAAAAATCTTCAATAAAATATGGGAAAGCCGATTGCAACAGCACATCAAAAGGCTTATCCACCATGATCAAGTAGAATTCATCCTGGATATGCAAGGCTGGTTCAACATAAGCAAGTCTATAAACGTAATTCACCACATAAACAAAACCAAAAAAAAACCACATGATTATCTCAATTGGTGCAGAGAAGGCATTTGACAAAATTCAACAGCCCTTTATGCTAAAAACCCTCAATAAATTCGGTATTGACGAGACGTATCTCACAATAATAAAAGCTATTTATGACAAACCAACAGCCAATATCATACTGAATGGGCAAAAACTGGAAGAATTCCCTTTGAAATCTGGCACTAGGCAAAGATGCCCTCTCTCACCACTCCTCTTCAATATAGTACTGGAAGTTTTAGCCAGAGCAATGAGGCAGGAAAAAAGAAATAGAAGATATTCAAATAGGAAATAAGGAAGCCAAATTGTCTTTATTTGCAGACGACGTTATAGTATATCTACAAGACCCCATCGTCTCAGCCCCAAATCTTCTGAAACTGATAAGCAACTTCAGCAAAGTCTCAGAATATAAAATCAATGTGAAAAAATCACAAGCATTCCTATACAACAATAACAGACTTAAAGAGAGCCAAATCAAGAACAAAATGCCATTCACAATCACTACAAAGATAACAAAATACCTAGGAATACAACTAACAAGGATGTAAAGGGCCTTTTCAAAGAGAACTACAAACCACTGCTCAACGAAATAAGAGAGGACACAAACAGACGGAGAAACATTCCACGTTCATGGTTAGGAAGAATTAATATTGTGAAAATGGTTATACTGCCCAAAGTAACTTACAGAATCAATGCTATCACCATCAAGCTACCATTGAATTTCTTCACAGAACTGAAAAAGCCACCATGAACTTCATATACAATGAAAAGAAAGCGTGCATAGCCAAGTCAATTCTAAGCAAAAAGAACACAGCGGGAGGCATCACACTACCAGACTTCAAACTATACTACAAGGCTACAGTAATCAAAACAGCATGATACTGGTACCAAAACATGGATGTAGACCAATGGAACAGAACAGAGACATCAGAGGCAAATCAGCATATCTACAACCATATAATCCTTGATAAACCTGACAAAAACAAGCAATGGGAAAATAAATTTCTGTTTAATAAATGGTGTTGAAAACTGGCTAACCATGTGCCCAAAGCAGAAACTGGACTCATTCCTGACACCTTACAGTAAAATTAACTCAGATGGATTAAAGACTTAAACATAAGACCTGACACCATAAAAACCCTAGAAGAAAATCTAGGCAAAACCATTCAGGACATAGGAGTAGGCAAAAACTTCATGAACAAAACACCAAAAGCATTGGCAACAAAAGCCAAAATAGACAAATGGGACCTATTCAAACTCCACAGCTTCTGAAAGGCAAAAAAAAAACAGTCACTAGAGTGAATCGGCAACCATCAGAATGGGAAAAAATCTTTGCAGTTTACACATCTGACAAAGGGCTGATATCCAGAATTTACAAAGAACTCAAACAGATTTACAGAAAAAAAAACAAACCCATTTAAAAATGGGCAAAGGATATGAACAGACACTTTACAAAAGAAGACATACATGAGGCAAACAAACACATGAAAAAATGCTCATCATCACTGGTCATTAGAGAGATGCAAATCAATACCACATTGAGATACCATCTCACGCCTGTTAGAATGGCGATCATTAAAATATCTGGAGACAGCAGATGCTGGAGAGGATGTGGAGAAATAGGAACACTCTTACACTGTTGGTGGGAGTGTAAATTAGTTCAACCATTGTGGAAGACAGTGTGGCGATTCCTCAAGGACCTAGAAATAGAAATTCCATTTGACCCAGCAATCCCACTACTGGGTATATATCCAGAGGACTATAAATCGTTCTACTATAAGGACATATGCACACGAATGTTCATTGCAGCACTGTTTACAATAGCAAAGAACTGGAATCAACCCAAATGCCCAACGATGATAGACTGGACTGGGAAAATGTGGCACATATACACCATGGAATATTATGCAGCAATCAAAAATGATGAGTTTGTGTCCTTTGTAAGGACATGGATGAATCTGGAGAACATCATTCTCAGCAAACTGACACAAGAACAGAAAAGGAAATACCGCATATACTCACTCATAGGTGGGTGAGAAAAATGAGAACACATGGACACAGAGAGGGGGTCTACTACACACTGGGGTCTATTGGGGGGAATGGGGGAGGGACAGCGGTGGGGGCTGGGGAGGGATAGCCTGGGGATGAATGCCAAGTGTGGGTGAAGCGGGGGAAGGCAGCAAAACACACTGCCAGGTGTGTACCTATGCAACTATCTTGCACTTTCTGCACATGTACCGCAAAACCTATAATGCAATAATAATTTTTAAAAAAATAAAAGATTAAACTTGTTTTCATTCTCTTCATATGGATGTACATCCCCATGTTTCACTAACACACTAGGGGCTCAGTTGTGTGCTGTAATGTCATATTAAAGAAGATATTAAAGAAAAAAACTTTATGTCACAAGGCTTCAGGCAAGATCTCCAAGCTGGGCCACTCCTTCACATGTGCCTGAGACTATGATGCTATGGGCTCTCAGACCAAGTTCGTGCAGTGCCCAGATGGGGAGCTCTAGGTATGCAAGAAGTTGGTGCACACTGTGTCCCTGCACGAGAACAACTTCATCAACTCCTGCATCCAGGGCTTCCTGGCACTCTTCTCAGGTGACACAGGGGAGATCAAGTCAGAAGTTTGAGAGCAGATCAATGCCAAGGTGGCTGAGTGGCACAAGAATGGCAAGGCAGAGATCATCCCTGGGGTGCTATTCATTGGCAAGGTCCACATGCTGTACATTGAGAGATTCTCCTTCCTCAACCAGGCCCTGGAGAGTGGCATGGCACCTGTCCTGATCATGGCCACCAACTACAGCATCACACAGATCCGGGGTACCAGATACCAGAGCCCTCATGGCATCTCCATTGACCTGCTGGACTGGCTTCTCATCGTCTCCACCACCCCCTACAGCAATAAAGACAAGAAGCAGATCCTCTGCATCTGGTGTGAGGAGGAAGATGTGGAAATGAGTGAGGATGCCTACATGGTGCTGACCCACGTCGGGCTGGAGACATCACTGCGCTATGCCATCCAGCTCATCACAGCTGCCAGCCTGGTGTGCTGGAAACACAAGGGCACAGAGGTGCAGGTAGATGACATCAAGTGCGTCTACTCGCTCTTTCTGGATGAGACTCACTCCATGCAGTACATGAAGGAGTAACAGGACTACTAGGATGCCTTCCTCTTCAATGAGCTCAAAGGAGAGACCATGGTTACCTCCTGAGCTGGATGTCACCCCCATCCCCACCCTGATTTCTACCAGAGTTCTGACACTGTGACTTTGTATAAAGTTGTTTTGAAGCTAAAAAAATAATAAGGTTTGTACAGTACTTCCATGGGCTTCAATGGGGTTGGGGGCATGTCAGAGTCAAGCTAGATGGAGTTCATTGGGGGTGTCATGGTCCACAGATGCAGCTGGAAGGGGCCCACTGAGGTGCTGCTCAATGTCAAGGCATAAGGTCAGAGAATCAAGCCAACTGCAGAACTGAGGAGGAAGGGCTTTCTGTTCCCCCCATGTTGGTGCATCCAGGAGCCATGCCAGGCTTTTCCTGGTGGCATCCTGATAAGGCAAATGATCAATTTTTCCAACTCTCTTGATGCAAAAAGGAAGTGCAGTGTGAGAATGGCTCCCAAGAAAAGTAGAATAGAAAGGCATCTGAGAGAACTGTTCATTCACTTGGTTCCTTGGGCAGGTGAGAACATGAGGCTCATAGAGGGGAAGAGACTTCTTCTAGGTCACCTAGTTCATTAGAGGTGTTTTCCCTTTTAAATGAGTTCCTCTGTGTTTACCACTGGTGACGAAGTAGAAGATTTAGTTCAGGTGGTAGGTAGCCACATACACTAAGTGCACTGGAAGGCTGGATGGATGCACAGCAAATCATCCTTGTGACCCTCATCTGCAGGGACAGAGTGGCAGCAGGGACAACTCTAACAAGCGTATCTATATTATTTTAACTTCTGGTAGCAAGCATGAGTCTATTAACTACATTTATATCGTTTTTATTTTGAGACAGTCTTACTCTGTCACTCAGGCTGGAGTGCAGTGGCACCATCTCAGATCCCTTCAACCTTCACCACTGAAGTTGAAGTGATTCTCCTGCCTCAGCCTACCGAGTAGGTGGGACTACATGTGCCTGCCACCATGCCTGGCTAATTTTTGTATTTTTAGTAAAGATAGGATTTCCATTTCACCATGTGGGTCAGATTGGTCTTGAACTCCCAACTTCAAATGATTCACACACCTCGGCCTCCCAAAGTGCTGGAATTACAGAAATGAGCCACAGTATCTGGCCTACACATAACCTTGAAATAGAAAGATTCTGAAGGAAAAGCTTTCTTTCTCCCTAGCAGTTTCACCTTTGTCTAAGCGGTCCAGGTGGTTCCCGTCTATATTCTTGATAAGATTTGGCACACAGAGTGTAGCAATAATTAAGTGGACTGCACCATATACAGAATCATTTTTTTTTAATTTTTATTGCATTTTAGGTTTTGGGGTACAAGTGCAGAACGTGCAAGATAGTTGCATAGGTACACACATGGAAGTGTGTTTTGCTGCCTTCCTCCCCTTCACCCACACTTGGCATTCATCCCCAGGCTATCCCTCCCCAGCCCCCACCGCTGTCCCTCCCCCATTCCCCCCAATAGACCCCAGTGTGTAGTAGACCCCCTCTCTGTGTCCATGTGTTCTCATTTTTCTCACCCACCTATGAGTGAGTATATGCGGTATTCCTTTTTCTGTTCTTGTGTCAGTTTGCTGAGAATGATGTTCTCCAGATTCATCCATGTCCTTACAAAGGACACAAACTCACCATTTTTGATTGCTGCATAATATTCCATGGTGTATATGTGCCACCTTTTCCCAGTCCAGTCTATCATCGTTGGGCATTTGGGTTGGTTCCAGTTTTTTGCTATTGTAAACAGTGCTGCAATGAACATTCGTGTGCATGTGTCCTTATAGTAGAACGATTTATAGTCCTTTGGATAGATACCCAGTAATGGGATTGCTGGGTCAAATGGAATTTCTATTTCTAGATCCTTGAGGAATCGCCACACTGTCTTCCACAATGGTTGAACTAATTTACACTCCCACCAACAGTGTAAGAGTGTTCCTATTTCTCCACATCCTCTCCAGCATCTGTTCTCTCCCGATTTTTGTAATGATCACCATTCTAACAGGCGTGAGATGGTATCTCAATGTGGTATTGATTTGCATCTCTCTAATGACCAGTGATGATGAGCATTCTTTCATGTGTTTTTTGGCCTCATGTATGTCTTCTTTTGTAAAGTGTCTGTTCATGGGGAGCGGTTCCAAGATGGCATCATAGAAACAACTCAGGATTGCAGCTCAGGGAAGGCGCAGAGGGTGAGTCCTAGCTGCATTTTCAGATGGACTTTTGTAGCCCACAGAACTGGCAAATTCCCAGGTGTAGGGGAGACACAGGAGAGCAGCACAGCCCACATGTGTGGCCGTTTTGGCCGGCGCTATGCCACAGCGCAGCCACAAAGCTCACTGGTCTAGGTGCCCTGTTAAACTGGCAATCTGAGTTTTGGGAGGGCAGATTGACATGTCTATTTGATTGAACAGGACTTGGATGGTGAGCCAGACAATGAGATTCCTGGTAAGAGCAATTTGTGCCATTGCAGTGGGCCACCACAGGGGAGATCACATGGATCCTGGTGCCCAATCAGAAAGCGACTGGGGCGCCTGTGAGAGTCAACCATTCAACTTGGAAAGAAAAAGAGAGAGAGAGGAGGGACTCTGAGGCAGGGAGCCAGATGATCAGGCTTGGCAGGTACCACCCTCACGGGGTAAAGCAGTGCAGCGATTGGAGGCACTCGGGGTTGAGAGTTTTGCTGTGGGGTCTGCTGAATTCAAATGGTGCAGCTCGGTGGCGTCCACCACTACAAACGCAATCCGCACTACTGAGGTACTGCCCACTGCCGATGCAGCCTGCTGTTGCTGAGGCAACCAGCCATAACAGAGAGATGCTGCCAACAGGGCGGGGCACACCACAGTAGAACAGAGCCCCACGGCAGCAGGACAGACCCGTGTTAGCAAGGCGGAGCCCCAGAAGGCAAATAGTGAACAGACTGCCTCCTAGCTGGGCAGGACAGTGCAATGGATACTCGTAAAGAAAGCCCCAAATCCCTGAGACAGAGCATCTGAGAAAAAAAAAGGGGGGCTTTTATAATTCCTGCTGCAGCAGACACATTTGCCCAGCAAACCTGAAGGAACAACGGAGCTCACAGCTCAGCACTGGAGCTCCTATAAAGTACAGACAACCTCCTCAAGCAGCTCCCTGACCCCTGTATATCCAAACAGCCACCGCAAAAAAAAACTAATCGGACTGACATTTGGTGGGCGTTATTCTGAAACAAAGATAGCAGAAGAAGAAACTGATAGCAGCCCTCACTGTTCCACAGCTGCTACAGGTGTACCCCAGACAAGCAGGGCCTGGAGTGGACCTCAGCACTCATACAGCAGAGGGGCTAAACCATTAGAAGGAAAACTAAATAACAGAAATACTTCATCATCAACAATCTGGGCATCCACTCAGAGACCCAATCAAAAAGTCAGCAACTACTAAGACGACAGGTGGATAAATCCACAAAGATGGGAAGAAACCAGCGCAAAAAGGAGGAAAACACCTGAAACCAAAACACCTCACCTCCTACAAAGGACCAAAACTCCTCACCAGCAAGGGAACAAAGCTGGACAGAGAATGAGAGTGATGAAATGATGGAATCAGACTTCAGAAGGTGGATAATGAGAAACTTCAGTGAGCTAAAAGAACATGTTCTAAATCAATGCAAAGAAACTAAGAACCTTGAAAAAGATTTGAAAAAGATTCGAGGAAATGATAACAAGAATGGACAACTTAGAGAGGAATATGAATGAATTGAAGGAGCTGAAAAACACAACACGAGAACTTCGTGAAGCATGCACAAGTTTCAACAGCCGAATTGACCAGGCAGAAGAAAGAATATCAGAAGTCGAAGATCAACTCAATGAAATAAAATGAGAAACCAAGATTAGAGAAAAAGCAAAAAGGAATGAACAAAATCTCCAAGAAATGTGGGACTATGTGAAGAGACCTAACCTACATTTGATAGGTGTACCAGAATGTGATGAAGAGAATGAATCCAAGCTGGAAAACACTCTTCAGGATATTATCCAGAAAATTTCCCCAACCTAGCAAGGCAGGCCAATACTCAACTCCAGGAAATACAGAGAACACCACAAAGATATTCTGCAAGAAGAGCAACCCCAAGGCACATAATCGTCAGATTCACCAGGGTTGAAATGAAGGAGAAAATACTAAGGGCAGCCAGAGAGAAGGGTCGGGTCACCCACAAAGGGAAGCCCATCAGACTCACAGCAGATCTCTTGGCAGAAACTCTACAAGCCAGAAGAGAGTGGGGGCCAATATTCAACATCCTTAAAGAAAAGAACTTTCAACCCAGAATTTTATATCCAGCCAAACTGAGCTTCATAAGTGAAGGAAGAATAAAATCTTTGCCAACAAGCAAGAACTCAGAGATTTTGTCACCACCAGGCCTGCTTTACAAGAGCTCCTGAAAGAGGCACTACACATAGAAAGGAACAACCAGTACCAGCCATTCTAAAAACATACCAAATGCTAAAGAGCATCAACAAAATGAAGAATCTGCATCAACCAAGGGACAAAACAGCCAGATAGTATCAAAATGGCAGTATCAAACTCACACATAACAATATTAACCCTAAATGTAAATGGGCTAAATGCACCAATCAAAAGACACAGACTGGCAAATTGGATAAAATACCAAAACCCATCGGTGTGCTGTATCAAGGATACCCATCTCACATGCAAAGTTTCACAAAAGATCAAGATAAAGGGATGGAGGAATATTTACCAAGCAAACGGAGAGCAAAAAAGCAGGAGTTGCAATTCTCATCTCTGATAAAATAGACTTTAAAGCAACAAAGATCAAAAGAGACAAAGAAGGTCATTACATAATGGTAAAAGGATCGATACAACAAGAAGAGCTAACGATCCTAAATATATATGGACCCAATACAGGAGCACCCAGATATATAAGGCAAGTTCTTAATGACTTACAAAGAGACTTAGACTCCCACACAATAATAGTGGGAGACTTTAACACTCCACTGTCAATATCAGACAGATCAACCAGACAGAAAATTAACAAGGATATCCAGGGCTTGAACTCAGACCTGGAACAAGCAAACCTGATAGACATTTACAGAACTCTCCATCCCAAATCCACAGAATATACATTCTTCTCAGCACCACATCACACCTACTCCAAAATTGACCACATAATTGGAAGTAAAGCACTTCTCAGCAAATGCAAAACAACTGAAATCATAACAAACAGTCTCTCAGACCATAGTGCAATCAAGTTAGAACTCAGAATTCAGAAACTAACTCAGAACCGCACAGCTTCATGGAAACTGAACAACTGGCTCTTGAATGTTGATTGGATAAACAATGAAATGAAGGCAGAAATAAAGAAGTTCTTCAAAACCAATGAGAATGAAGACACAACATACCAGAATCTCTGGGACACATTTAAAGCAGTCTGTAGAGGAAAATATATAGCAATAAGTGCCCACATGAGAAGAGTGGAGAGATCCAAAATTGACACCCTATCATCAAAATTGAAAGAGCTAGAGGAGCAAGATCAAAAACTCAAAACCTAGCCAAGACAAGAAATAACTAAGATCAGAGCAGAACTGAAGGAGATAGAGACACGAAAAACCCTTCAAAAAATCAATAAATCCAAGAGCTGGTTTTTTGAAAAGATCAACAAAATAGACAGACCACTAGCCAGACTGATAAAAAAGAAGAGAGAGAACAACCAAATAGATGCAATAAAAACGATAAAGGGAAATCACCACAGATTCCACAGAAATTCAAACCATCATCAGAGAATACTACAAACAACTCTATGCACATAAACTAGTAAACCAGGAAGAAATGGATAAATTCCTGGACACCTGTGTCCTCCCAAGCCTAAACCAGGAGGAAGCTGAAACTATGAATAGACCAATAACAAGGTCTGAAGTTGAGGCAGCAATTAAGAGCCTACCACACAAAAAGCCCAGGTCAGATGGGTTCACAGCCAATTCTACCAGACACACAAAGAGGATCTGGTACCATTCCTTCTGAAACTATTCCAAATAATCCAAAAGAGGAACCCTTCCCAAATCATTTTATGAGACCAACATCATCCTGATACCAAAACCAGGCAGAGACTCAACAAGAAAAGAAAACTTCAGGCCAATATCCATGATGAACATAGATGCAAAATCTTCAATAAAATACTGGCAAACCGATTGCAACAGCACATTAAAAACTTATCCATCATGATCAAGTAGGATTCATCCTGGGATGCAAGGCTGGTTCAATGTACGCAAGTCTATAAACGTAATTCACCACATAAACAGAACCAAAAACAAAAACCACATGATTATCTCAATTGACGCAGAGAAGGCATTTGACAAAATTCAACAGCCCTTTATGCTAAAAACCCTCAATAAACTTGGTATTGATGGAACATATCTCAAAGTAATAAAAGCTATTTATGACAAACCAACAGCCAATATCATACTTAATGGGCAAAACTGGAAGCATTCCTTTGAAATCCGGCACTAGACAAGGATGCCCTCTCTCACCACTCCTATTCAACATAGTACTGGAAGTTCTAGCCAGAGCAATCAGGCAAGAAAAAGAAATAAAGGGTATTCAAATAGGAAAGGTGGAAGCCAAATTGTCTCTATTTGCAGACGACATGATAGTATACCTAGAAGACCCCATCACCTCAGCCCAAAACTCCTGAAACTGATAAGCAACTTCAGCAAAGTCTCAAGATATAAAATCAATGTGCAAAAATCACATGCATTCCTATACACCAATAACAGACTTAAAGAGAACCAAATCAGAAACGAACTGCCATTCACAATTGCTACAAAGAAAATAAAATACCTAGAATACAACTCACAAGGAGCGTAAGGGACCTCTTTAAGGAAAACTACAAACCACTGCTCAACAACGAAATAAGAGGACACAAACAGATGGAGAAACATTCCATGTTCATGGTTAGGAAGAATCAATATCGTGAAAATGGCTATACTGCCCAAAGTAATTTACACAATCAATGCTATCCCCATCAAGCTACCATTGAATTTCTTCACAGAACTGGAAAAAACCACCATGAACTTCATATGGAACCAAAACAAAAACCACATGATTATCCCAATTGACGCAGAGAAGGCATTTGACAAAATTCAACAGCCCTTTATGCTAAAAGCTCTCAATAAACTCGGTATTGATAGAACATATCTCAAAGTAATAAAAGCCATTTACTACAAATCAACAGCCAATATCATACTTAATGGGCAAAAACTGGAAGGATTCCTTTGAAATCCGGCACTAGACAAGGATGCCCTCTCACCACTCCTATTCAACATAGTACTGGAATTTCGAGCCAGAGCAATCAGAAAGAAAAAAATAAAGGTATTCGAATAGGAAAGGAGGAAGCCAAATTGTCTCTATTTGCAGACGACATGATAGTATACCTAGAAGACCCCATCACCTCAGCCCAAAAACTCCTGAAACTGAGAAGCAACTTCAGCAAAGTCTAAGGATATAAAATCAATGTGCAAAAATCACAAGCATTCCTATACACCAATAACAGACTTAAAGAGAACCAAATCAAGAACGAACTGCCATTCACAATTGCTACAAAGAGAATAAAATACCTAGGAATACAACTTCCAAGGAACGTAAGGGACCTCTTCAAGGAAAACTACAAACCACTGCTCAACGAAATAAGAGAGGACACAAACAGATGGAGAAACATTCCATGTTCATGGATAGGAAGAATAAATATCGTGAAAATGGCTATATTTCCCAAAGTAATTTACACAATCAATGCTATCCCCATCAAGCTCCCATTGAATTTCCTCACAAAACTGGAAATAACCACCGTGAACTTCATATGGAACCAAAAGAGAGACCACATAGTCAGGTCAATTCTAAGCAAAAAAAACACAGCGGGAGGCATCACACTACCAGACTTCAAACTATACTACAAGGCTACAGTAATCAAAACAGCATGGTACTGGTACCAAAACAGAGATATAGACCAATGAAACAGAACAGAGGCATCGGAGGCAAATCAACATATCTGCAACCCTATAATATTTGATAAACCAGACAAAAACAAGCAATGGGGAAAGGATTCCCTGTTTAATAAATGATGTTGGGAAACCTGGTTAGCCATGTGTGAAAAGCAGAAACTGGACCCCTTCCTGACACCTTACACTAAAATTAACTCCAGATGGATTAAAGACTTAAACATAAGACCTGACACCATAAAAACCCTAGAAGAAAATCTAGGCAAAACCATTCAGGACATAGGAGTAGGCAAGGACTTCATGAACAAAACACCAAAAGCATTGGCAACAAAAGCCAAAATAGACAAAAGAGACCTAATCAAACTCCACAGCTTCTGCACGGCAAAAGAAAGAGTCACAAGAGTGAATCAGCAACCAACAGATTGGGAAAAATCTTGCAGTTTACCCAACTGACAAAGGCTGATATCCAGAATTTACAAAGAACTCAAACAGATTTACAGAAAAAATCAAACAAGCCCATTCAAAAATGGTCAAAGGATATGAACAGACACTTTACAAAAGAAGACATACATGAGGCCAACAAACACATGAAAAAATGCTCATCATCACTGGTCATTAGAGAGATGCAAATCAAAACCACATTGAGATACCATCTCACACCAGTTAGAATGGTGATAATTACAAAATCTGGAGACAACAGATGCTGGAGAGGATGTGGAGAAAGAAAACACTCTTACACTGTTGGTGGGAGTGTAAATTAGTTCAACCATTGTGGAAGACAGTGTGGCGATTCCTCAAGGACCTAGAAATATAAATTTTATTTGACCCAGCAATCCCATTACTGGGTATATATCCAAAGGACTATAAATCGTTCTACTATAAGGACACATGCACACGAATGTTCATTGCAGCACTGTTTACAATAGCAAAGACCTGGAACCAACCCAAATGCCCATCAATGATAGACTGGACTGGGAAAATGTGGCACATATACACAATGGAATATTATGGAGCAATAAAAAATGACGAGTTTATGTCCTTTGTGAGGACATGGATGAATCTGGAGAACATCATTCTCAGCAAACTGACACAAGAATGGAAACGGAGAAAAGGAGGAGGCAAGATGGCATCGTAGAGGTGACTCAGGATTGCAGCTCTCAGTGAAGGCACAGAGGGTGAGTCCTAGCCGCATTCTCGGATGTTCCTTTTATGTCCACTGAGCGTTGAAAGTCCCAGGTGTGGAAGAAACACGGGACTAGAGTAGCCGACTCCCACCGCCTCCTTGGCCGGCGCTGCAGCGGGACCCAGCGCAGAACTCACTGGTCTGGGTGCCCTGTTAAACCGGCAATCTGAGATTTGAAGGGCAGATTGGCATGTCCATCTGATTGAACGGGACTTGGACAATGAGCCAGACCAGGAGTTTCCTGGAAGCGTGATCTGAGCCGGGTAGTGGGCAGTGGCATGGGAGATCGCACGGATCCCAGTGCCCTATCGGCAGGCTACTGGGGCGCCAGTGAGAGTCAACCTTTCAGCTTGGGGAGAGGAAGAGAGAGAGAGAGGACAGACTCTGAGGCAGGAGCTGGGTGATCGGGCTCGGCGGGTCCCACGCTCACGGGACAAGCAGGGCAGCGACTGGAGATGCTTGGGGCTGAGAGTTTTGCTGCCGGCATCTAGGACGGTGCAGCCCGGTGAGGAGGGCGTCCACCATTGCTGACGCAGTCACCCCACTGAAGTACCGCCCAGGACTGACGCAGCCTGCCGCTGCCGAGGCAACCTGCCATAACAGAGAGACTCCGTGTTCCACAGCAGAAGGGAGCCCAGCAGCAACAGGGCGGACCCATGCTAGCAGGTCAGAGACCCGGCAGGCAAATAGTGAATAGACTGCCGCCTAGTGGGGCAGGACAGTGCAACAGATACTCATAAAGAAAGCCCCAACTCCTGAGACAGAGCATCTGGGGAAAAAAAGGGTGGTGTTTTATGAGTTCTATTGCAGCAGACATAAACAACCTCCCAACAACCCTGAATGAACAACGGAGCTCACAGCTCAGCACTGGAGCTCCTATAAAGCACAGACTGTCTCCTCAAGCAGCTCACTGGCCCCTGTATATCCAAGGAGTCACCCCAGAAAAGGACTAATCAGACTGACATTTGGCTGGCATCATTCTGGAACAAGGACAGCAGAAGAAGAAACTGGTATCATCCTCACTGTTCTGCAGCTGCTGCAGGTATACCCCAGACAAGCAGGGCCTGGAGTGGACCTCAGCACTCATACAGCAGAGGGATAGACCATTAGAGGAAAACTAAGTAACAGAAATACTTCATCATCAACAATCTCAGTCCACACAGAGACCCAATTGAAAAATCAGCAACTACTAAGACGACAGGATAAATCCATAAAGATGGGAAGAAACCAGCGCAAAAAGGAGGAAAACACCTGAAACCAAAACACCTCACCTCCAAAAGGACCAAAACCTCACCAGCAAGGGAACAAAGCTGGACGGAGAATGAATGTGACGAAATGACGGAATCAGACTTCAGAAAGTGGATAATGAGAAACTTCAGTGAGCTAAAGGAACATGTTCTAAACCAGTGCAAAGAAACTAAGAACCTTGAAAAAGATTTGAAAAAGATTCGAGGAATTGATAACAAGAATGGACAACTTAGAGAGGAATATGAATGAATTGAAGGAGCTGAAAACACAACACGAGAACTTGAAGCATGCACAAGTTTCAACAGCCGAATTGACCAAGCAGAAGAAAGAATATCAGAAGTTGAAGATCAACTCAATGAAATAAAATGAGAAACCAAGATTAAAGAAAAAGTACAAAAAGGAATGAACAAAATCTCCAAGAAATGTGGGACTATGTGAAGAGACCCAACCTACGCTTTGATAGGTGTACCAGAATGTGATGAAGAGAATGAATCCAAGCTGGAAAACACTCTTCAGGATATTATCCAGGAAAATTTCCCCAACCTAGCAAGACAGGTCAATACTCAACTCCAGGAAATACAGAGAACACCACAAAGATACTCTGCAAGAAGAGCAACCCCAAGGCACATAATCGTCAGATTCACCAGGGTTGAAATGAAGGAGAAAATACTAAGGGCAGCCAGAGAGAAAGGTCGGTCACCCACAAAGGGAAGCCCATCAGACTCACAGCAGATCTCTCAGAGACTCTACAAGCCAGAAGAGAGTAAATATTCAACATCCTTAAAGAAAAGAACTTTCAACCCAGAATTTCATATCCAGCCAAACTGAGCTTCATAAGTGAAGGAAAAATAAAATCCTTCACGAACAAGCAAGTACTCAGAGATTTTGTCACCACTAGGCCTGCTTTACAAGAGCTCCTGAAAGAGGCACTACACATAGAAAGAAACAACCAGTTCCAGCCATCCTAAAAGCATACCAAATGCTAAAGACCATCAACAAAATGAAGAATGTACATGAACCAATGGGCAAAACAGCCAGCTAGCATCAAAATGGCAGTATCAAATTCACACATAACAATATTAACCCTGAATGTAAATGGGCTAAATGCACCAATCAAAAGACACAGACTGGCAAATTGGATAAAAACCAAAACCCATCAGTGCTGTATCCAGGAAACCCACCTCACACGCAAAGATACACAAAGGCTCAAAATAAAGGATGGAGGAAGATTTACCAAGCAAATGGAGAGCAAAAAAGCAGGAGTTGCAATTCTCATCTCTGATAAAATAGACTTTAAAGCAACAAAGATCAAAAGGGACAAAGAAGGTCATTACATAATGGTAAAAGGATCGATACAACAAGAAGAGCTAACGATTCTAAATATATATGGACCCAATGTAGGAGCACCCAGATATATAAGGCAAGTTCTTAATGACTTACAAGAGACTTAGACTCCCACACAATAATAGTGGGAGACTTTAACACTCCACTGTCAATAGCAGACAGATCAACCAGACAGAAAATTAACAAGGATATCCAGGACTTGAACTCAGACCTGGAACAAGCAAACCTGATAGACATTTACAGAACTCTCCACCCCAAATCCACAGAATATACATTCTTCTCAGCACCACATCACACCTACTCCAAAATTGACCACATAATTGGAAGTAAAGCACCTCAGCAAATGCAAAACAACTGAAATCATAACAAACAGTCTCTCAGACCATAGTGCAATCAAGTTGGAACTCAGAATTCAGAAAATAACTCAGAACCGCACAGCTTCATGGAAACTGAACAACTGGCTCTGAATGTTGATTGATAAACAATGAAATGAAGGCAGAAATAAAGAAGTTCTTTGAAACCAACGAGAATGAAGACACAACGTACCAGAATCTCTGGGACACATTTAAAGCAGTCTGTAGAGGAAAATATATAGCAATAAGTGCCCACATGAGAAGAGTGGAGAGATCCAAAATTGACACCCTATCGTCAAAATTGAAAGAGCTAGAGGAGCAAGATCAAAAAGCTCAAAACCTAGCTGAAGACAAGAAATAACTAAGATCAGAGCAGAACTGAAGGAGATAGAGACAAGAAAACCCTTCAAAAATCAATAAATCTAAGAGCTGGTTTTTCAAAAGATCAACAAAATAGACAGACCACTAGCCAGACTGATAAAAAGAAAAGAGAGAACAACCAAATAGATGCAATAAAAACGATAAAGGGGAAATCACCACAGATTCCACAGAAATTCAAACCATCATCAGAGAATACTACAAACAACTCTATGCACATAAACTAGTAAATCAGGAAGAAATGGATAAATTCCTGGACGCCTGTGTCCTCCCAAGCCTAAACCAGGAGGAAGCCGAAACTATGAATAGACCAATAACAAGGTCTGAAGTTGAGGCAGCAATTAAGAGCCTACCACAAAAAAGCCCAGGTCCAGATGGGTTCACAGCTGAATTCTACCAGACACACAAAGAGGATCTGGTACCATTCCTTCTGAAACTATTCCAAATAATCCAAAAAGAGGGAACCCTTCCCAAATCATTTTATGAGACCAACATCATCCTGATACCAAAACCTGGCAGAGACTCAACAAGAAAAGAAAACTTCAGGCCAATATCCATGATGAACATAGATGCAAAATCTTCAATAAAATACTGGCAAACCGATTGCAACAGCACATTAAAAACTTATCCATCATGATCAAGTAGGATTCATCCTGGGATGCAAGGCTGGTTCAACATACGCAAGTCTATAAATGTAATTCACCACATAAACAGAAGCAAAACAAAACCACATGATTATCTCAATTGATGCAGAGAAGGCATTTGACAAAATTCAACAGCCCTTTATGCTAAAACCCTCAATAAACTTGGTATTGATGGAACATATCTCAAAGTAATAAAAGCTATTTATGACAAACCAACAGCCAATATCATACTTAATGGGCAAAACTGGAAGCATTCCCTTTGAAATCTGGCACTAGACAAGGATGCCCTCTCACCACTTCTATTCAACATAGTACTGGAAGTTCTAGCCAGAGCAATCAGGCAAGAAAAAGAAATAAAGGGTATTCAAATAGGAAAGGTGGAAGCCAAATTGTCTCTATTTGCAGACGACATGATAGTATACCTAGAAGACCCCATCACCTCAGCCCAAAAGCTCCTGCAACTGATAAGCAACTTCAGCAAAGTCTCAGGATATAAAATCAATGTGCAAAAATCACAAGCATTCCTATACACCAATAACAGACTTAAAGAGAACCAAATCAAGAACGAACTGCCATTCACAATTGCTACAAAGAAAATAAAATACCTAGGAATACAACTCACTAGGAATGTAAGGGACCCTTTAAGGAAAACTACAAACAACTGCTCAACGAAATAAGAGAGGACACAAACAGATGGAGAAACATTCCATGTTCGTGGTTAGGAAGAATCAATATCGTGAAAATGGCTATACTGCCCAAAGTAATTTACACAATCAATGCTATCCCCATCAAACTACCATTGAATTTCTTCACAGAACTGGAAAACCACCATGAATTTCATATGGAACCAAAAAGAGCCCACATAGCCAAGTCAATTCTAAGCAAAAGAACACAGCGGAGGCATCACACTACCAGACTTCAAACTATACTACAAGGCTACAGTAATCAAAACAGCATGGTACTGGTACCAAAACAGAGATATAGACCAATGGAACAGAACAGAAGCATCGGAGGCAACACAACATATCTACAACCATATTATCTTTGATAAACCAGACAAAACAGGCAATGGGGAAAGGATTCCTATTTAATAAATGGTGTTGGGAAAACTGGCTAGCCATGTGCAGAAAGCAGAAACTGGACCCCTTCCTGACACCTTACACTAAAATTAACTCCAGATGGATTAAAGACTTAAACATAAGACCTGACACCATAAAAACCCTAGAAGAAAATCTAGGCAAAACCATTCAGGACATAGGAGTAGGCAAGGACTTCATGAACAAAACACCAAAAGCATTGGCAACAAAAGCCAAAATAGACAAATGGGACCTAATCAAACTCCACAGCTTCTGCACGGCAAAAGAAACAGTCACTAGAGTGAATCGGCAACCATCAGAATGGGAAAAATCTTTGCAGTTTACACATCTGACAAAGGGCTGATATCCAGAATTTACAAAGAACTCAAACAGATTTACAGGAAAATAAACAAGCCCATTCAAAATGGGCAAAGGATATGAACAGACACTTTACAAAAGAAGACATACATGAGGCCAACAAACATATGAAAAAGTGCTCATCATCACTGGTCATTAGAGAGATGCAAATCAAAACCACATTGAGATACCATCTCACGCCAGTTAGAATGGCGATCATTAAAAAATCTGGAGACAGCAGATGCTGGAGAGGATGTGGAGAAATAGGAACACTCTACACTGTTGGTGGGAGTGTAAATTAGTTCAACCATTGTGGAAGACAGTGTGGCGATTCCTCAGGGACCTAGAAATAGAAATTCCATTTGACCCAGCAATCCCATTACTGGGTATCTATCCAAAGGACTATAAATCGTTCTACTATAAGGACACATGCACACGAATGTTCATTGCAGCACTGTTTACAATAGCAAAGACCTGGAACCAACCCAAATGCCCATCGATGATAGACTGGACTGGGAAAATGTGGCACATATACACCATGGAATATTATGCAGCAATCAAAATGATGAGTTTGTGTCCTTTGTAAGGACATGGATGAATCTGGAGAACATCATTCTCAGCAAACTGACACAAGAACAGAAAAGAAATACCACATATTCTCACTCATAGGTGGGTGAGAAAATGAGAACACATGGACACAGAGAGGGGTCTACTACACACTGGGGTCTATTGGGGAATGGGGAGGGACAGCATGGGGCCTGGGAGGGATAGCCTGGGGATGAATGCCAAGTATGGGTGAAGGGGAGGAAGGCAGCAAAACACACTGCCATGTGTGTACCTATGCAACTATCTTGCACGTTCTGCATATGTACCCCAAAACCTATAATGCAATAAAAATTTTTTAAAAAAAAGAAAATCCTATCAAATGATATGGGAGGATTATAGCTCTTCTGCTTAAATTTACATGGGTATGAAATTATTTGCATTTTTCTATTTTAAGAAATAAACTATTTTTTGAAGCAGTTTTAAATTTACAGAAATATTGTAAAGATAGTAATTTCCACAAACCCCACACCCAGTTTCCCCTATTATTGAAATCTTATATTAGTAAGGCCATTTGTTAAAATTGATAAACCAATATTGACTTGTTATTATTAACTAAAATTCAAATTTTATTCTACCATCTTTTTTTTGAGATAGAGTTTCCTTCTTGTTGCCTAGGCTGGAGCACAATACTGTGATCTCAGCTCACCACAACATCTGCCTCCTAAGTTCAAGTGATTCTCCTGCATCATCCTCTTGAGTAGCTGGGATTACAGGCATGTGTCACCATGCCCAGCTAATTTTTTTGGAGATGGAGTCTTGCTTTGTCTGGAACTCCTGACCTCAGGTGATCCACCTGCTTCAGCCTCCAAAAGTGCTGGGATTACAGGTGTGAGCCACCATGCCAGACCTTAATCTTTTTATTTTTAGTAGAGACAGGGTTTCACTATGTTGGCCAGGCTGGTCTTGAACTCCTGACCTCATGATCTGTTTTAATATAACTCTATTGAGACATTTTATTTTTTGAGACAGTGTCTCACTCTGTCACCCAGGCTGGAGTGCAGTGGTGCAGTCTTGGCTTTCTGCAACCTCTGCCTCCTGGGTTCAAGTGATTCTCCTGCCTCAGCCTCCCGAGTAGCTGGGTTTACAGGAGTGTGCCACCACACCTGGCTAACGTTTTGTAATTTTTGTAGAGATGCGGTTTCACTATGTTGACCAGGCTGGTCTTGAACTCCTGGCCTCAAGTGATTCACCTGCCTCAGCCTCTCAAAGTGCTGGGATTATCAGTGTGATCACCACACCTGGGGTAAGCATCAGTTTTGAAATCAAGAAGGCTGGCATCCAGTGAATAAGGTCATGGAGAAAAAAAGATGTCTGGCCCCACACAGTGGCTCATGCCTGCAAACCCAGCACTTTGGAAGGCTGAGGAGGGAGGATAGCTTGTGCCCAGGAGTGGGAGCAGCCTGGCCAATATGGCAAAACCCTCTTTTTAAAAATAAAGGAAAAGGCCAGGCGAGGTGGCTCATGCCTATAATCCCAGCACTCTGGGAGGCCACGGGGGGGTGGATCAAGTGTGGTCGGGAGTTCAAGACCAGCCTGGCCTACGTGGTGAAATCCTCATCTCTACTAAAAATGCAAAAAAATTAGCTGGGCATGGTGGTGGATGCCTGCAATTCCAGCTACTTGCAAGGCTGAGGCAGGAGGATCTCTTGAACCTGGGGAGGTGGAGGTTGCAGTAAGCCGAGATCGTGACATTGCACTCCAGCCTGGGCAACAAGAGCAAAACCCCGTCTCAAAAATAATAATAATAAATAAAATAATTCTAAAAATAGGATGTCTGGTGTTTGTTTCCAATATTTTGACTAGCTACTTTTCAAAAACTTATTTTAAAATTAAATATCAAACAGTGTTAGGTTCCCAGGCTCAGATAGACCAGCATTAAAAACTCATTACCTTCTTTCTATGATGCCAAGCCAGCTTATTCACCCTCTGAACTTCAGTTTCTTTATCTGTAAAATGGGTATTAATGATATTATACCACAGGATTGTGTATGCAGCGAGAAAAATGCAAATAAAGCATTTATCCAAGTGCCTGGTTCCTAGCAAGTGCTTAAGAACTATTTCTGGCCATTATTAACCCATTACTCTCTCCCAGCCCTTAACTCCTTTTGCGGGGAAGTTGGGAAATCGATATCACACAAAAAAACAGTCATTTCCTCCCGCCTTTTTTTTTTTTTTTGAGATGGAGTTTTGCTTCTTATCCAGGCTGGAGTACAATGGCTGATCTCGGCTCACCGCAACCTCCACCTCCTGGGTTCAAGCAATTCTCCTGCCTCAGCCTCCCGAGTAGCTGGGACTAAAGGCATGCACCACCATGCCCAGATGATTTTTGTATTTTCAGTAAAGACGGGGTTTCACCATGTTGACCAGGATGGCCTTGATCTCTTGACCTCGTGATCCACCAGCCTTCCAAATTGCTGGGATTATAGGCATGAGCCACCACACCGGGCCAACAGTCATTTCCTTTTTAAGGACCTCAGTGTGCCAGGAGCTAGCCTTCCCGCACTTTTTCCAAAATTTTCAGTCCGTGCTTAGCATTTTCTGCCTGAATGTCTTCGATTGGACGCTCTGCACCAATCAGAGGCTGGAGCGGGCTTGGCGAGGAGCCCGGCTCCGCCCCTGCTCTGTTCCTGCCCACTGCCGGTCAGCTTCATTGCCATGAGGACTGGTGGGTGGTGGGGGTGGCATGAAGCCCCGGATATTCCTTGGGGATTCAACTTGGAGACAGCAGTAACCGCGATGGCAGCGGAGCGAGAAAGCTGAGGAAGGCACTAGGGTGCGGAGTTCCAGGCAGAGCATCTAGGCCGTGAGCGACTGCGGCACTGAGCTGGTAGAATAAGGGGTCCAGCCAGGGGCTTGTAGTGGGCCAGGTGCTGGCGGCAGGATGGCATTTCCGTGAGGAGGGGGCGGGGCCCCGGGGTCAAAGTTCACTGGTGGAGGGAAGGGTCGCTTCTGAGGGGTAAGGGGTTAATGCTGACTGGAGGAAGGGGTAGTGGAGCTCGGAGATCAAACTAGCAAAGGGGCAGTGGTGCAGGGGTGTGCAAAATTTGAAATTCGAATTGAGTGCGTTCGAGGGGATCTGGGAAAGTCTCAAAAAAGGTAAGGTCAAAGTTTATAATTTGAGGGGATGCTGCCCCTATGAGGGTCAGAGGTCACAGGCACAGGGGCACCAGATTGGAGATTTAAAGCTGCCCCCAGTGGAGCAAATGAATGAGTTTTAGGTGTCGGGGCATCTTTTAGGGCATCAAAGTTGGGGCATGCCTAGAAGGTGCAAAGTTCAGAATCTGACAGTGGGGCATGTGTTTCCAGACTCAGAAATTAAAACCCAAAGAGGGGCATATTGCAAGAGACTGGGGTGGGGCAGGGGGAGGGAGGGAGTCCAGGGTCGTGGTCAGAGATGCTTCCTGGTGGCTGGAGAAGGGGGAACCTTCCTGCAAATAATAATAGGAAACACTAATGAAGCACTTACTATGGGCTAGACCCTCTTTTTAACACTTTACTTGTATTGGCTTATTCAGTCCTTACTACAGTCTTAGAGGTCTTAACCTGGTGTTAAGAGGTAACGTGATTTGCCCAAGGTCACTTGATGCATAAGTTATGCGCTGGAATTCCAACTCTGGAGTTCTGACCCAGAGCCCTGCTCTGGCCGACGCCTCTGAAGTCATCATAACATTGGTTAATGTTTAATGAGGGCTCACACCGTGCTCCACGTCCTGTGTGCGCGGTCTTATTTCACCCCTGCTGCACTCTTGTGAGTGAGTGCTCAGGATGAACCTACTTTACAGATGGGAAAAGTGAGGCTCAGAAACTCCTGCTGAAGGCAGAGTGAGAATCGATGCTGGGCCTGGGTGATTCCAGGGCTCCTGCCCCTGGTTGCCACCTTGTCCACAGCCTGCCATTAGGTCTCTTTGAAGCAGGGGCTGGGCAGGGCTGGGCCACTCCCTGGACAGGATCAGATTGTCTGCTTGGTTTACTTGGAAGGGTGTGATCTGGCAGGGAAGATTCCTGTGGGCCTATGGGAGTGGGGTGTTTGTGGGTGGCCTGGAGTCCAAGTGAGGGAGTTGGATGAGTTTCTGACTGGGAGGTACCCTGGGCAGAGTTGGGTGTTCACTGTTCTTAAAACCCTAAGGTCTCACTGTGGTCCTGTCCTCCCACCTCACTTCTGTGGCTCTGCCCATTTCTCCCTGGCCCATTTGCTGTTCTCTAACTCCAGGCCTGCACCTTCTGCCTGTTCTTTGACCTTCCTGTTCTTCTGCTGGGAATTCTTTCCCCACCCTGTCCTCTGTCACTGACAGGTCGCTTACTCTCAGCTGGCCTGGGACCACCCTGGCTCACACTGGCTGCAGGCTCTCATTCTGTCATCTGCCCAGCCCTTCCCTCCCTCCTTACCTTTGTTTATTAGGTGCCTGGTAGAATTATTCTGTGGGGTTCCTTGCCTTGGTCCTGATCCTGCTGAAGCCCTGCCTGGTCTGCAGAGGATGACATTGCTGGGGGTTGACTGTTGGGCACTGCACCAGGTGCTGGGAGTGGGGCAGGGGACAAGACCCACAGAGCCCCTAGCCTCAGTGGGAACTCAGTCCCCGGTGGGAGCAGAGTGGAACCAGCCCCTCAGCCAGTAATGCAAGCCTCTACAAACGGTGATGTGGCTTTCAAGGACATATTCAGGAAGCTGGAAGAGTGCCCATACCCTGGGCTGAAGCCCAAGTCCCTTTCCCCTGGGAAGGCTCTGAAGGATGAGGAGGAGGGCTGGGAATGGGCTCACCAGGCAGAGGAGCAGTGCAGAGGCCCTAGAGTGAGTGGAGGGTGCAGAGTTGGGAATTAAGGGCAACAAGGAGCCTGTACAGGTTCTGGGTGAGACCTTGAGGGGGCTCAGCCTGGGAGGGACAGTGGGAGCAGCGGAGGGCTGAGGAGTACCAGTGTGGAGCTGCATGAGGCTGTGACAGAGTGTGATTCAGAGAGCAGTGCTGGACCAGCAATGCCTGGTACATACCCTGCTCCATCACTCACAGGGTGCATGAGGACCTCTGTTTCCTCTTCTGCAAAATGGGCATAGCATTAGCACTGCCTCATAAAATTGCTGTGAGGATGCCGGGTAGAGAGCTGTGGCCCAAGGCCCCACATCCAGTAGTTGCTGTGTAAGCATTAGTCTTGCTGCTGTTGCTGCCCCTCCACTGCCTGGGGAGAGACGGTGGAGGCCCTCGCTCCTCCTGCCTCTGGCTTTCTCTGACCGCCCCCAATCCCCACCTGGCTCTGTCAGGGTCAGGGAGCCGGCACACTGCCAGGCAGCCCTCTGAGGCTGGCCCAGACTCCCAGCCTTGTGGTGCCAGCTCACTCAGCATCTCGGCATTTGGCACAGATAAGGAAGGATAGGGTTTGGGCATTGGAGACCCATATTCAGGTCCCTCCTTGTCACTTACCAACCTTGGACAAATGATTTCTTATTTGCCACTTTTATTCCTTTGACACACTGGGCTGGGGGAAAAAGTAGGGCTTTCAGTATAATGAAACACTCATGCATCCAGCCAGCCTCTGGCCTGGGACAGAACACACCATGATACAGTTAGAGGCCAGGGTCTCCTCCTCACACCCCTTCCTCCCTCCCTTCCAGGGGCAGCCACTGTCCTGGGTTTGGCAGTCACCATTCCTCTGCAGCCTTTCATGCTTTTACTGCCTTTGGATGTATTCACCAACAATAGCTCTTGCCCCTGGCTGCACAGTGGAACCCCCCAGAGAGCTTTGAAAAGATGCTTTGGCACAGGCCCACCATGGAAATTTTCTTTCCAACTTACTTGGTCTGGGCTGAGGCTGGCCTCAGTCTTTTGGAAGCTCCTTGCCTGGGCAGTTCTTATGGCCAGCGGGGCTGCCCATCATTGTTTCACAGTTCAGATAGATGGTGTCACCATAAATATGTCATTTACAACTTGCTCTGTTTGCTCAACATTATAGGGTATATTTGAGATGGGGTCTTGCTGGGTTGCCTAGACTGAACTCTAACTCCTGGGCTCAAGATCCTCCTGCCTCAGCCTCTTGAGGAGCTGGGATTACAGGCACACCCCTGCACCAGGCTTTGAGCTGAGCATTGGAGTCTGGCTCTCTCTCCATGGGGATGTGTGGCAGTCTGAGCCAGGCCATTCATTTTTTTCTGCTGCTATTTCTTTTTGTGATGGTGTCACATGGGAGTTGGCTCTTCACCTGTTGATGGCCACTGAGGTGGTCTCCTGTTGGGGCTGTAATGGTGTGGTGACAGGCCTTCTGGAATGGGTGTCCTTGTAGACCATGGCCAGAGTCTCTCCAGCACATGCCTAGCAGTAGAAAAGCCAGAGCCCTTTCCTTGTGGTTGCCAAGTGGTGCCCCCAGTGGCTGGACCACTGTGCTCCCAGCAGGCTCCAGGCCTCCCTTCCTTCCAAGTCCTGCTTTGCACAGCTTTGTGGCCCTCACTGAAATGATTTCCTTGGCCATGAGATGGGAGGTTTATGGACCCACCCACCCACCAGCTGGTTGGAAACAGATGGGGAGATGGTTCACATGACTGGCTTAGCCAGGATCTTGTCCCCACCAAGCCCCCACGCTCAGAGGAGAAGGCAGGCTGGGAAGGCTTTCACCTTTACCCCCTCAGGCATCCAGGATGGTGACTGCAGCTTTGCCCCAACTGCCCTTGGGGGCAGATGCAGGGGCTGACAGCTGGGAAAGAGAACTGTACTGACTGGAACCTCTTAGTAGGGAGGACGGAGGTGAAAGTTGGAGGCTGGGTGAGGCCTTGTAACATTCTTTCTGATTGTTGGTCCCGGTGGTAACCAGCACAGCCCAGCTCTACCCTTGTAGATTATAGTACAGTGAAGGAGACAGACCTACTGTCCCCAGTCAGTGACAGAGAGGCCAGGGCTGTGAAGGAGAAGCCTACGTGAGGGGTCAGGGTGGGATGAGGGGCCCAGGCAGAGGGGTCAGGGTGGGATGGGGGGCCCAGGCAGAGGGGTCAGGGTGGGATGGAGGCATACCCAGGCAAGGGGTCAGGGTGGGATGGAGGCATACCCAGGCAGAGGGGTCAGGGTGGGATGGGGGCCCAGGCAGAGGGGTCAGGGTGGGATGGGGGCCCAGGCAGAGGGGTTAGGATGGAATGGGGGTGTAACCAGGCCGAGGGGTCAGGGTGGGATGGGGGTGTAACCAGGCCGAGGGGTTAGGGTGGGATGGGGTGTACTCAGGCCAAGGGGTTGGGACTGGATGGTGGAGAGGGGCACAGAGAGGGTCAGGGGCTGGGATGGAGGCGCAGGGACCATAGGAACCCGGAGGAGGCATCTGACCCAGCCTGGGGAGTGGAGGAGGGCTTTCTGGAGAAGATGACATCTGACTGATGAGAAAATGTGAGCAAGGCCTGGAAGGAAGTGGAAAGAACGTAACAGGTCATGGGTACAGAAGTGCCAAGGCCCTGGGGTCAGAGTGACCTCGGATATTCAAGGGTCATCTAACAGGCTGGTGTGGGCTACCAGGTGCACCCTGCCTGCATGGTAGCCTTGCTCTGCAATGAGCAGTTAAATAAATACATAAAGTATAAAAGGAAGAAGTCAAACAGCTGAAAAAAGGCCAGTGTGGCATCAGAGGCATGGAGGCTGTGGCAGCTACAGCAGGGCCAGGCAGAGCCAGGTGGGGCGTGTGGATTCCATTCTCTGCATAATGGGAAGTCATCAGAGGCTTTAGCGACATCTGGTTTTCCTTTTATAAAGATTGCTCAGGCTGCTGTGTGGGGATGGATCATGGGGGGTGGTGACAGCTAGGCTGCTGTGGCTGTCTGGGCAGAAGAGGGTAGACAGGACAAGGGGCAGTGATGGAGGAGCATCCTCATGCCAGCTGAGGTCGTCAACACTTTACCTGGGTTACCTCACTTGAAATTCACAGCAGCCTGTGAAATAGATGTGCTAGTATCATTCCCCATTCTAGAGATGAGAAACCCAAGACCCAGAGAGGTTCAGGACTTGCCTAAGGTCACACAGCAGGCAAGTTGCAGAGGTAGGATTTGAACCCCAGGCCTCAGGGCTTCAGTGTCACTGCCCACCAGGGCTGCCCTCCCATGATTTCAAACTGGCTTGGATGAGATGGGCCCAATTCCTGTCCAGTAGGTTCTTACCCAGTCTCCTTTGTAGACAGAAGCTCCATGGGGACCTGTCCCCACTGGGTAGTTTCTGGGCACTGGGTTCCTACCTCCCTCAGGGCCTCCTTCCTTTCTTGCCTACTCCTCATCCTGCTGGCTCATGGAGAGCCAGACTTCCTGGCCAGACACTGGTTAGGTGTGTCCCCAGCAGCTGTTTCTCCCATCACCCAGCCCAGCCTCACAGATGCTGCCAGCAGGAAGCAGCCTCCTTCCAAGTCACGGCCAGGGAAGTGGGGCCCTTCCCGCATAGTCACCCATCTGGGGCCACGGCTTCTTTTCTGCCATCTGCCTGGGCCCACAGGAAGGTTGGCGGGGTCCGGGAGGGTGAGAAGGGGAACACGTTTCCATCCCAAGGGAGCCAGCTCTGGCAGATGCAACAGAAGCCACTGCTCACTGAAGCCTGTCTCCTGGGGTGCTCCTGTCCTGCCCTGACCCTTCCCAGGCTGGGAGGCCATCTGCTGCCTTCCCGAGGGGCACTGGGAACTTCCCTGCTGGGGCTGCCCAGTCCACACACATCCCTTAGCCTTCCCCACTAGCTGGGAGCCCCTGGGGAAGAGATGGAACTTCCCTAGGCCTCTGGTTCCTCACCTGTTACAGGGAGTGTTGGGGCCACCTCTCCAGGCTGTGGGAGGATGGGAGATTATATGTGTGCATCATGCTTAGCCCGATGCTTGGCATATAGTAAGTGCTTGGTAAATGTTGAACTTGGTACTATATATATATTTTTTTCTTGAGATGGAGTCTCACTTTGTCGCTGGAGTTCAGTGGCACAATCTCAGCTCAGTGCAACCTCCACCTCCTGGGTTCAAGCAATTCTCCTGCCTCAGCCTCCCGAGTAGCTAGGATTACAGACGCCTGCCACTACGCCCAGCTAATTTTTTATATCTTTAGTAGAAATGGGATTTCGCCATGTTGGCCAGGCGACCAGAAATGGAAGTTCGCCAAGTCTCGAACTTCTGACCTCATGATTCACCCACTTTGCCCTCCCGAAGTGCTGGGATTACAGGCATGAGCCACTGCGCCCAGCCCAAACTTGGTACTTTTGACAGTTTCCATCTCCTTGCACCCTGTTCCCCCTCTGGGTTCTCATCCCGTAGTGAGCGTAATAACCCCAGACCACAGTGTCCCAGCTCTGTGTGCCAAGGGACGAGTGTGCTGTAAATCTGTGAGCATGGTCGTGTGGCTCTACCCAGAGACCCTGAGGAGGTGTTAGTAACCTCATTTCTCTTCCGTGTTTTAGTTTTAAGAAAGCACGTTTTCCATCCATGTGCACGTATTACCTGTTCCCCTAAATAATCACTGAAAGACTGCACGCAGCACAAAAGGATGCACGGGGAGAGCACATCTCTTTCCCAGCCGCCTGTCAGGCCCTTCCCAGAGATAGCATCATCACTCCCCGTTTATTTTCTTTCTTTCTTGGAATATTTGTTCCCCCAAGTGCCCGCCCCTCCCTTTTGTTTTTACTCAGATGCAGCGGACTTCCCATGTTTATGTTCTGTCCTGTGTTTTGTGTTTCCTGCTCCGAAGCTCGTTCTCAGGACAGAGTGCTGCCTTGAGCGTCCCATGCACACCCGTGCCCCCACGAATGATTCTTTCTGTGCTGTGAACAGGGCTGTGCCCACCTGAGAGTGACTGTGCGTACATCTCTGATGTGACTCTGAGCTCGTGGCCTCGTGGTCCATGACAGGCATCCCTTTAGCTTTGCCAGTAGTATTTCACTCTGCCAGGGAGGTTGTCCAGCTCACACTTCACCCCAGTGCCTGATGGCACCAGGGTTTCCTCACTCCCCTGCTGGAATAGATGGATGTCACCTGACGCTCTCACCTTTGCCTGTCAGATAGGTGACAAATGGTCCCATCATTGGTTCTGATTTTAATAAGAGCAAAACAGGACAGCTTTCTGTTTTTGAAAGCCACCTTGAGCTTCCTTTTCTTGGAGCTGTTTATTCCTGATAATTTTACTTTCTCTGAGAAGGGAAACTGAGGCACAGGCCAGCAGCCCCACAGCAAATATGTGGCAGATCTGGCACTCAAACCTGGCTCCATTCTGGAGCTCCTAACCCATCTGACACAGTTGAGGTCAAGGGCTTGGCCTCCAGAGCCAGCTTTGTCTCTTACTAGCTGTGTGACCCCTGACAAGTCATGTCACCTCTCTGAGCCCAGGTGTCCTCATCTGTAAAATGGGGGTGCTAATGGTATCTCCTCATAGGGTTGTTTTGAAGATAGAAAGGTATATTCAGCAGGATGCATAGTAATTGCTCAAAGACTGTTAGATGCATTGTTAGTAGCTGTATTATTAATATCATGGCTATATTTCCAGCAGCTGTGTTAATTACATAAGCAGGCACTGTTTGAGTGCCTTCTGTGAACAAACCTACTGTACCCTCCCATCAGCCCCAAGAGACATGTGATATTATTTTCTCCATTTTCTTTTTTTCTTTTTTTTATTTTTTAAATTTTTATTTCATTATAGGTTTAGGGGTACATGTGCAGAACGTGCAAGATAGTTGCAAAGCTACACACATGTCAGTGTGTTTTGCTGCCTTCCTCCCCTTCACCCACACTTGGCATTCATCCCCAGGCTATCCCTACCCAGCCACCCTGCTGTCCCTCCCCATTCCCCCCAATAGATGCCAGTGTGTAGTAGACCCCCTCTCTGTGTCCATGTGTTCTCATTTTTCTCACCCACCTATGAGTGAGTATATGTATTTCTTTTCTGTTCTTGTGTCAGTTTGCTGAGAATGATGTTCTCCAGTTTCATTCATGTCCTTACAAAGGACACAAACTCATCATTTTTGATTGCTGCATAATATTCCATGGTGTATATGTGCCACATTTTTCCAGTCCAGTCTATCATCGTTGGGCATTTGGGTTGGTTCCAGGTCTTTGCTATTGTAAAAAGTGCTGCAATGAACATTCGTGTGCATGTGTCCTTATAGTAGAACGATTTATAGTCCTTGATATATACCCAGTAATGGGATTGCTGGGTCAAATGGAATTTCTATTTCTAGGTCCTGAGGAATCGCCACACTGTCTTCCACAATGGTTGAACTAATTTACACTCCCACCAACAGTGTAAGAGTGTTCCTATTTCTCCACATCCTCTCCAGCATCTGCTGTCTCCAGATTTTTAATGATCGCCATTCTAACTGGCGTGAGATGGTATCTCAATGTGGTTTTGATTTGCATCTCTAATGACCAGTGATGATGAGCATTTTTCATGTGTTTGTTGGCCTCATGTATGTCTTCTTTGTAAAGTGTCTGTTCATATCCTTTGCCCATTTTTGAATGGGCTTGTTTGTTTTTTTCCTGTAAATCTGTTTGAGTTCTTTGTAAATTCTGGATATCAGCCCTTTGTCAGATGTGTAAACTGCAAAGATTTTTTCCCATTCTGATGGTTGCCGATTCACTCTAGTGACTGTTTCTTTTGCCGTGCAGAAGCTGTGGAGTTTGATTAGGTCCCATTTGTCTATTTTGGCTTTTGTTGCCAATGCTTTTGGTGTTTTGGTCATGAAGTCCTTGCCTACCCTATGTCCTGAATGGTTTTGCCTAGATTTTCTTCTAGGGTTTTTATGGTGTCAGGTCTTATGTTTAAGTCTTTAATCCATCTGGAGTTAATTTTAGTGTAACATGCCAGGAAGGGGTCCAGTTTCTGCTTTCTGCACATGGCTAGCCAGTTTTCCCAACACCATTTATTAAATAGGGAATCATTTCCCCATTGCTTGTTTTTGTCTGGTTCATCAAAGATTATATGGTTGTAGATATGTTGTGTTGCCTCCGATGCTTCTGTTCTGATCCATTGGTCTATATATCTGTTTTGGTACCAGTACCATGCTGTTTTGATTACTGTAGCCTTGAGGTATGATTTGAAGTCTGGTAGTGTGATGCCTCCTGCTGCGTTCTTTTTGCTTAGAATTGACTTGGCTATGCGGGCTCCCTTTGGTTCCTTATGAAATTCATGGTGGTTTTTTCCAGTTCTGTGAAGAAATTCAATGGTAGTTTGATGGGGATAGCATTGATTGTGTAAATTACTTTGGGCAGTATAGCCATTTTCACGATATTGATTCTTCCTAACCACGAACATGGAATGTTTCTCCATCTGTTTGTGTCCTCTTATTTCGTTGAGCAGTGGTTTGTAGTTTTCCTTAAAGAGGTCCCTTACATTCCTTGTGAGTTGTATTCTAGGTATTTTATTTTCTTTGTAGCAATTGTGAATGGCAGTTCGTTCTTGATTTGGTTCTCTTTAAGTCTGTTATTGGTGTATAGGAATGCTTGTGATTTTTGCACATTGATTTTATATCCTGAGACTTTGCTGAAGTTGCTTATCAGTTTCAGGAGCTTTTGGGCTGAGGTGATGGGGTCTTCTAGGTATACTATCATGTCTGCAAATAGAGACAATTTGGCTTCCACCTTCCTATTTGAATACCCTTTATTTCTTTTTCTTGCCTGATTGCTCTGGCTAGAACTTCCAGTACTATGTTGAATAGGAGTGGTGAGAGAGGGCATCCTTGTTCAGTGCCGGATTTCAAAGGGAATGCTTCCAGTTTTTGCCCATTAAGTATGATATTGGCTGTTGGTTTGTCATAAATAGCTTTTATTACTTTGAGATATGTTCCATCAATACCAAGTTTATTGAGGGTTTTAGCATAAAGGGCTGTTGAATTTTGTCAAATGCCTTCTCTGCATCAATTGAGATAATCATGTGGTTTTTGTTTTTGCTTCTGTTTATGTGGTGAATTACATTTATAGACTTGTATGTTGAACCAGCCTTGCATCCCAGGATGAATCCTACTTGATCATGATGGATAAGTTTTTAATGTGCTGTTGCAATCGGTTTGCCAGTATTTTATTGAAGATTTTTGCATCTATGTTCATCATGGATATTGGCCTGAAGTTTTCTTTTTCTTGTTGAGTCTCTGCCAGGTTTTGGTATCAGGATGATGTTGGTCTCATAAAATGATTTGGGAAGGGTTCCTCTTTTGGATTATTTGGAATAGTTTCAGAAGGAATGGTACCAGATCCTCTTTGTGTGTCTGGTAGAATTCAGCTGTGAACCCATCTGGACCTGGGCTTTTTGTGTGGTAGGCTCTTAATTGCTGCCTCAACTTCAGACCTTGTTATTGGTCTATTCATAGTTTTGGCTTCCTCCTGGTTTAGGCTTGGGAGGACACAGGCGTCAGGAATTTATCCATTTCTTCCTGGTTTACTAGTTTATGTGCATAGAGTTGTTTGTAGTATTCTCTGATGATGGTTTGAATTTCTGTGGAATCTGTGGTGATTTCCCCTTTATCGTTTTTATTGCATCTATTTGGTTGTTCTCTCTTTTCTTTTTATCAGTCTGGCTAGTGGTCTGTCTATATTGTTGATCTTTTGAAAAACCAGCTCTTAGATTTATTGATTTTTGAAGGGTTTTTCTTGTCTCTATCTCCTTCAGTTCTGCTCTGATCTTAGTTATTTCTTGTCTTGGCTAGGTTTTGAGCTTTTTGATCTTGCTCCTCTAGCTCTTTCAATTTTGACGATAAAGTGTCAATTTTGGATCTCTCCACTCTTCTCATGTGGGCACTTATTGCTATATATTTTCCTCTACAGACTGCTTTAAATGTGTCCCAGAGATTCTGGTACGTTGTGTCTTCATTCTCGTTGGTTTCAAAGAACTTCTTTATTTCTGCCTTCATTTCATTGTTTATCAATCAACATTCAAGAGCCAGTTGTTCAGTTTCCATGAAGCTGTGCGGTTCTGAGTTATTTTCTGAATTCTGAGTTCCAACTTGATTGCACTATGGTCTGAGAGACTGTTTGTTATGATTTCAGTTGTTTTGCATTTGCTGAGGTGCTTTACTTCCAATTATGTGGTCAATTTTGGAGTAGGTGTGATGTGGTGCTGAGAAGAATGTATATTCTGTGGATTTGGGGTGGAGAGTTCTGTAAATGTCTATCAGGTTTGCTTGTTCCAGGTCTGAGTTCAAGTCCTGGATATCCTTGTTAATTTTCTGTCTGGTTGATCTGTCTGATATTGACAGTGGAGTGTTAAAGTCTCCCACTATTATTGTGTGGGAGTCTAAGTCTCTTTGTAAGTCATTAAGAACTTGCCTTATATATCTGGGTGCTCCTGCATTGGGTCCATATATATTTAGAATCGTTAGCTCTTCTTGTTGTATCGATCCTTTTACCATTATGTAATGACCTTCTTTGTCCTTTTGATCTTTGTTGCTTTAAAGTCTATTTTATCAGAGATGAGAATTGCAACTCCTGCTTTTTTTGCTCTCCATTTGCTTGGTAAATCTTCCTCCATCCCTTTATTTTGAGCCTTTGTGTATCCTTGCATGTGAGGTGGGTTTCCTGGATACAACACACTGATGGGTTTTGGTTTTTATCAATTTGCCAGTCTGTGTCTTTTGATTGGTGCATTTAGCCCATTTACATTTAGGGTTAATATTGTTATGTGTGAATTTGATACTGCCATTTTGATGCTAGCTGGCTGTTTTGCCCATTGGTTCATGTAGATTCTTCATTTTGTTGATGCTCTTAGCATTTGGTATGCTTTTAGGATGGCTGGAACTGGTTGTTTCTTTCTATGTGTAGTGCCTCTTTCAGGAGCTCTTGTAAAGCAGGCCTAGTGGTGACAAAATCTCTGAGTACTTGCTTGTTCATGAAGGATTTTATTTTTCCTTCACTTATGAAGCTCAGTTTGGCTGGATATGAAATTCTGGGTTGAAAGTTCTTTTCTTTAAGGATGTTGAATATTGGCCCCACTCTCTTCTGGCTTGTAGAGTCTCTGCCGAGAGATCTGCTGTGAGTCTGATGGGCTTCCCTTTGTGGGTGACCGACCTTTCTCTCTGGCTGCCCTTAGTATTTTCTCCTTCATTTCAACCCTGGTGAATCTGACGATTATGTGCCTTGGGGTTGCTCTTCTTGGAGTATCTTTGTGGTGTTCTCTGTATTTCCTGGAGATGAGAATTGCAACTCCTGCTTTTTTTGCTCTCCATTTGCTTGGTAAATCTTCCTCCATCCTTTATTTTGAGCCTTTGTGTATCTTGCATGTGAGGTGGGTTTCCTGGATACAGCACACCGATGGGTTTTGGTTTTTATCCAATTTGCCAGTCTGTGTCTTTTGATTGGTGCATTTAGCCCATTTACATTTAGGGTTAATATTGTTATGTGTGAATTTGATACTGCCATTTTGATGCTAGCTGGCTGTTTTGCCCATTGGTTCATGTAGATTCTTCATTTTGTTGATGCTTTAGCATTTGGTATGCTTTTAGGATGGCTGGTACTGGTTGTTTCTTTCTATGTGTAGTGCCTCTTTCAGGAGCTCTTGTAAAGCAGGCCTAGTGGTGACAAAATCTCTGAGTACTTGCTTGTTCATGAAGGATTTTATTTTTCCTTCACTTATGAAGCTCAGTTTGGCTGGATATGAAATTCTGGGTTGAAAGTTCTTTTCTTTAAGGATGTTGAATATTGGCCCCACTCTTCTGGCTTGTAGAGTCTCTGCCGAGAGATCTGCTGTGAGTCTGATGGGCTTCCCTTTGTGGGTGACCCGACCTTTCTCTGGCTGCCCTTAGTATTTTCTCCTTCATTTCAACCCTGGTGAATCTGACGATTATGTGCCTTGGGGTTGCTCTTCTTGCAGAGTATCTTTGTGGTGTTCTCTGTATTTCCTGGAGTTGAGTATTGACCTGTCTTGCTAGGTTGGGGAAATTTTCCTGGATAATATCCTGAAGAGTGTTTTCCAGCTTGGATTCATTCTCTTCATCACATTCTGGTACACCTATCAAACGTAGGTTGGGTCTCTTCACATAGTCCCACATTTCTTGGAGATTTTGTTCATTCCTTTTGTGCTTTTTCTTTAATCTTGGTTTCTCATTTTATTTCATTGAGTTGATCTTCAACTTCTGATATTCTTTCTTCTGCTTGGTCAATTCGGCTGTTGAAACTTGTGCATGCTTCAAAGTTCTCGTGTTGTGTTTTTCAGCTCCTTCAATTCATTCATATTCCTCTAAGTTGTCCATTCTTGTTATCAATTCTCGAATCTTTTTCAAATCTTTTTCAAGGTTCTTAGTTTCTTTGCACTGATTTAGAACATGTTCTTTAGCTCACTGAAGTTTCTCATTATCCACTTTCTGAAGTCTGATTCTGTCATTTTGTCATACTCATTCTCTGTCCAGCTTTGTTCCCTTGCTGGTGAGGAGTTTTGGTCCTTTTTAGGAGGTGAGGTGTTTTGGTTTCGGTGTTTTCTCCTTTTGCACTGGTTTCTTCCCATCTTTATGGATTTATCCACCTGTCCTCTTAGTAGTTGCTGATTTTTCAATTGGGTCTCTGTGTGGATGCTGAGATTGTTGATGATGAAGTATTTCTGTTACTTAGTTTTCCTTCTAATGGTCTAGCCCTCTGCTGTATGAGTGCTGAGGTCCACCCAGGCCCTGCTTGTCTGGGGTATACCTGTAGCAGCTGCGAACAGTGAGGGATGATACCAGTTTCTTCTTCTGCTATCTTTGTTCCAGAATGATGCCCGCCAAATGTCAGTCTGATTAGTCCTTTTCTGGGGTGACTCTTGGATATACAGGGGTCAGGAGCTGCTTGAGGAGACAGTCTGTGCTTTATAGGAGCTCCAGTGCTGAGCTGTGAGCCCTGTTGTTCATTCAGGGTTGTTGGGAGGTTGTTTATGTCTGCTGCAACAGAACTCATAAACACCACCCTTTTTTTCCCCTTAGATGCTCTGTCTCAGGGAGTTGGGGCTTTTATGAGTATCTGTTGCACTGTCCTGCCCCACTAGGAGGCAGTCTATTCACTATTTGCCTGCTGGGCCTCGCCCTGCTAGCGTGGGTCGCCCTGTTGCTGCGGCTTCATTCTGCTGTGGAGCACTCCGCCCTTCTGGTGGAGTCTCTGTTATGGCAGGTTGCCTTGGCAATGGCAGGCTGTGTCAGCCCTGGCAGTACTTCAGTAGGGGCAGATTGCATCCAGCAATGGGGACGCCCCTCCCTCACCGGCTGCACCATCCTAGATGCCGGCAGCAAAACTCTCAGCCCGCCTCAATCGCCACCTGCTTGTCCCCGTGAGGGTGGGACCCACCGAGCCCGATCACCCAGCTCCCTGCCTCAGAGTCCGTCTCTCTCTCCTCTCTCCAAGCTGAAAGGTCGACTCTCTCACTGGCGCCCCAGTAGCCTGCCGATAGGGCACTGGGATCCGTGCATCTCCGTGCCACTGCCCACTGCACCAGCTCAGATCACGCTTCCCAGGAATCTCCTGGTCTGGCTCATTGTCCAAGTCCCATTCAATCAGATGGACATGCCAATCTGCCCTTCCAAATCTCAGATTGCTGGTTTAACAGGGCACCCAGACGGTTGGGTCTCTTCACATAGTCCCACATTTCTTGGAGATTTTGTTCATTCCTTTTGTGCTTTTTCTTTAATCTTGGTTTCTCATTTTATTTCATTGAGTTGATCTTCAACTTCTGATATTCTTTCTTCTGCTTGGTCAATTCGGCTGTTGAAACTTGTGCATGCTTCTGAAGTTCTCGTGTTGTGTTTTTCAGCTCCTTCAATTCATTCATATTCCTCTAAGTTGTCCATTCTTGTTATCAATTCCTCGAATCTTTTTTCAAATCTTTTTCAAGGTTCTTAGTTTCTTTGCACTGATTTAGAACATGTTCTTTAGCTCACTGAAGTTTCTCATTATCCACTTTCTGAAGTCTGATTCTGTCATTTTGTCACACTCATTCTCTGTCCAGCTTTGTTCCTTGCTGGTGAGGAGTTTTGGTCCTTTGTAGGAGGTGAGGTGTTTTGGTTTCGGGTGTTTTCCTCCTTTTGCACTGGTTTCTTCCCATCTTTATGGATTTATCCACCTGTCCTCTTAGTAGTTGCTGATTTTTCATTTGGGTCTCTGAGTGGATGCCCAGGTTGTTGATGATGAAGTATTTCTGTTACTTAGTTTTCCTTCTAATGGTCTAGCCCTCTGCTGTATGAGTGCTGAGGTCCACCCAGGCCCTGCTTGTCTGGGGTACACCTGTAGCAGCTGCAGAACAGTGAGGGATGCTACCAGTTTCTTCTTCTGCTATCTTTGTTTCAGAATGATGCCCGCCAAATGTCAGTCTGATTAGTCCTTTTTTGGATATACAGGAGTCAGGGAGCTGTTTGAGGAAACAGTCTGTGCTTTATAGGAGCTCCAGTGCTGAGCTGTGAGCTTCATTGTTCATTCAGTGTTGTTGGGAGGATATGTTTATGTCTGCTGCAACAGAACTCATAAAACCCCCCCTTTTTTCCCCTTAGATGCTCTGTCTTAGGGAGTGGGGTCTTTTTTTATGAGTACCTTTTGCACTCTCCTGCCCCACTAGGAGGCAGTCTATTCACTATTTGCCTGCTGGGCCTCTGCCCTGCTAGGGTGGGTTCGCCCTGCTGCCTCAAGGCTTCATTCTGCTGTGGAGCACTCCGCCCTTCTGGTGGAGTCTCTCTTTTATGGCAGGTTGCCTTGGCAATGGCAGGCTGTGTCAGCCCTGGCAGTACTTCAGTAGGGGCAGATTGCATCCGTAGTGGCGGACGCCCCTACCCTACCGGGCTGCACCATCCTAGATGCCGGCAGCAAAACTCTCAGCCCCGAGCGCCTCCAATCGCCACCGTGCTTGTCCCCGTGAGGGTGGGACCCACCGAGCCCGATCACTCAGCTCCCTGCCTCAGAGTCCGTCCTCTCTCTCTTTTCCTCTCTCCAAGCTGAACGGTCAACTCTCTCACTGGTGCCCCAGTAGCCTGCCGATAGGGCACTGGAATCCGTGCAATCTCCCGTGCCACTGCCCACTGCACCAGCTCAGATCACCAGGAATCTCCTGGTCTGGCTCATTGTCCAAGTCCCATTCAATCAGATGGACATGTCAATCTGCCCTTCCAAATCTCAGATTGCTGGTTTAACAGGGCACCCACACCAGTGAGGCAGCCAGCGTTGCTGGCTGTTGCTAGCTCCTGTGTCTCTCCCACACCTGGGACTTTCAACACTCTGTGGCCATAAAGGTCCATCCGAGAATGTGGCTAGAACTCACCCTCTGCACCTTCACTGAGAGCTTCAATCCTGAGTCGCCTCTATGATGCCATCTTGGCGGTCTCCCCTTTTTCTTTTTTTTTTTTTTGAGATGAAGTCTCACTCCATCCCCAGGCTAGAGTGCAGTGGCACTACCTAAGATCACTGCAACCTCTGCCTCCTGGGTTCAAGTGATTCTTCTGCCTCAGCCTCCTGAGTATCTGGGACTACAGGTGCATGCCACCCTGCCCAGCTAAATTTTGTATTTTTACTAGAGATCACCATGTTGGCCAGGATCATATTGATCTCTTGACCTTGTGATTGCCTGCCTTGGGTTCCCAGAGTGCTGGGATTACAGGCGTGAGCCACCTTGTTGGGCTATCATCTCCCTTTTCTAAGGGAGGAGCCTGAGAGCCTGGAGACCTGCCTTGGGTTATAGAGCTGAATTTGCATGCAGGAGGCCTGGCTCCTAATCACTGTGGCAGCTTCCCCTGCCCACCTGGGCTAAGCCCAAGGATTAGAAAGCAGGAAGGCAGCAAAACACACTGCCATGTGTGTACCTATGCAACTACCTTGCACGTTCTGCACATGTACCCCAAAACCTAAAATGCAATAAAAATTTAAAATTTAAAAAAAAAGAGAAAGCTCCCCTTCCTACTTTTCCCACCCTTGTTCTGCCATCTACATTCCAGGCAGGCTGCCCTGGAGCTTTTGAGAAGACACCTTTAGAAGTGGGAGCACCAGGTGGGCATGGTCCTCACCTAAAGAGCCTCCCTCCTGGGCCCTCCCTGCTCCTGCCACCAGGAACCTGGCCCTGTCCTGGGAACTCCTGATAAAGTGGAATTCTACAGCCTTTCCAGTTTGCTTCCCAGCCTGGTTTGACCATGCCCACACTTCACTCCCAAAGGTGGAAGGCAGCTGGCCTGGGCTGAGTGGGGTGCCAGCTCTTCCTCCCTTTTCTTCTCTTCCTTGCTGCACCCACAGTCTGTGGTCAGCACTGGGTGTGGGGAGACAGTAGGACCCTGTGGGGCACTGGCCCCTCCACAGACTCAGCCCCAGGTGAAGATCCCTCGCTGCCCTCCCCAAAGGCGACCCCTGTCCCTCTCTCCCTGGGAACCCTCCTTTTCTGCCACCCACAGGGGCCTCCATAGTTAATTCTGTCATCCCTTCCCCAAAAATCTGCTGCAGCCTGGCCCCACGTTATTTGATTCTGAAATGCTATGTATATGCACAGCACTTCTAATTTCACTGCTTTGCAAAAACATTTAATAATTTTCAATTATAATATGCCCACAGAAAGGTGCATAAAATGCACAGGTAAGTTTAGCAAAGAATTACATAGTGAACACTTTCCCACCAAGCCCTTGGTAAAGACAGAGCACAGCATCCCAGAAGGCCCCCAATATCCTGTCAGTCATGACCACCGTCGTGAGTGCTCTCCTGACCTTGGTGGTCACTGTGTACTTGCTTTTCCTGATAGTTTTTATGATGAGGTGCATATGCTTGAATTACAGAATGTCATCGTGCCTGCTTTTGAACTTGATATAAATGGAATTTTCCAGCTTGTTGCCCAGGCTGGAGTGCAGTGGCATGGTTTTGGCTCACTGCAGACTCTGCCTCCTGAGTTCAAGTAATTCTCCTGCCTCCTGAGTCACTGGAATTACAGGTGTACACCAACATTCCTGGCTAATTTTATTTTTATTTTTGTATTTTTAGTAAAGACTGGCATTCACCATGTTGGCTAGGCTGGTCTTTAACTGACCTCAGGTGATCCACCTGCCTCAGCTTCCCAAAGTGCTGAGGTTATAGGCATGAGCCTCTGCACCCAGCCCTGTATATTATTCTGTTTCTCCATCTCCTGCAGCACTGGTGAGAGCCATCTCTTTGTTGCATCACCTGGGATGCCAGTGTGTGTGTTTCTTCAGGGAATATACCTGGGAGTGCATGGCCCAGGGCAGAGGCTAGGGTAGCTTCACATTTAGTGGATGCTGCTGCCCAGCCTCCCAAGGTGGTTGTATCTGTGTGCGCTCCTAGCAGTGGTGACTGAGGATCTTAGTTGCTCCACCTCCTTACAACATTTAGTACTGTCAGACTTTTTAGTTGATTTTGAAAATTTTTTTTCTTCTGCAAAAGTAACCCCACTGGTTATCATTGGGCTAAGCCCCTTGTGTTATTTTCTCCTCCCATGCTCCTGTCCATTCTGGTTCTCATCCATTCTGTGTACAGGAGTCAAGTGCTTATTCTTTTTTTTTTTTTTTTGAGATGGAGTCTTTCTCTGTCATCGAGGCTGTAGTGCAGTGGTGCAATCTCGGCTCGCCACAACCTCTGCCTCCCAGATTCAAGGGACTCTCCTCCCTCAACCTATCAAGTAGCTGGGATTACAGGCATGTGCCACCATGCCTAGATAATTTTTTAGTTTTAGTAGAGACAGGGTTTTACCATGTTGGCCGTGCTGGTTTCAAACTCCTGACCTCAAGTGATCTGCCTGTCTCAGCTTCCCAAAGTGCTGGGATTATAAACGTGAGCCACCATACCCAGCCCAATTGCATATTCTTTGGCCATCCTTGTGCTAGGGCCCAGTGACCCAAGGGTGAACTCAGACAACAGACAGGCCTCCCTGAGCTCAGCCGGACAGGAAACACAGACCTTGACCAAAGAGTGAGAGACAGACAGACAGCCAGACTGGAGGCTCCCAGCCCCTGTCATTCCTCAGTGACCCCATTTGGGGAACAGGTACCTCCATCCCTCATCTTTTTCAGGAACAGGCTTCTCTGAGTCTGGCATCACCCTGATTCCTTTCTTGTTTTCTCCACATCCAAGTGTTCCGAAAGCCTGTGGCTCCCCCTGAGAACATAGCCTGGTGCTTCCCACTCTTCTTCCTCATCACCCCCCTTCCACATTATTCCCTAGTTCAAGCCACCCTCATCTCCCTCCTGGACCATTGAGGCAGCCTCACTGCTCTCTCCTCCACCACTGTCCCCACAGTTGTCCCCAAACAGCCAGAGGGAGCCAGGCACAGCTGGTCAGGGCAGGAACCCTTCCCTGGCTATGTGTCTCCCAAGAAAGAAGTCTGCCAGGCCCCAGGCAACCTGGCCACTTTCCTGCCTGCCCCCTGCCCTCCTCTCCTGCCACCATTCCTGGAACATTCCAGTTGGGTCCTACCTGGGGTCCTTTGCCCTTTCTGCCCCCTGGGGACAGTGCCCTCCCTCCCTCCATCCAGGCAGCCTCTGCTGATGGTGTTCTCCCTTGGGGAGACCTTTCTTCCCTGTCACAGGTCACCAGGAGCAGCCTGTCACCCTCTCTCTAGCACCCCCATGATGGTTACTTACATTATGATGTATGGGTCTGTTGGTTTATTTTATCTCCTGGCATAACTTAGCCTCAGGGCACTGAGGTAGGGGTAGGGCACTGGGGCAGGGCAGGGCCTTGCCCTGAATCTTGCTGTGTTCTCGGGGATTGTGGTATTGTGGTCTCTGAGTAAATGTTGATTGACTGACTGGCTGACTGACTGAACTGTCATAAGCCAGGCTGCCAGAGTGTCTAATGGGGACCCACCCTGGATAGAGCACAGTGGGCAGGTTTTTTCCTGAGGAGGAAATGCCACTTAAAGGAGGAAATTGGCCTTGGCTAAGGGAAGAGGAGGCTCAGGCAGCTGGCAGAGCAGAGGTCTCTGGGGGGGGGAATGCAGGGAGCCTTTGAGGAATTGAAGATGGATAGGTCAGTTCTTGGGTTGGTCTGGATTCCAGTCTTGACAGCTGCTTGAGCCTCTCTGTGCCTTAGTGTCTTACTCTCTAGAAGGGGATGCTTCAGGTGTTCCTGGACATCCCTGAAGTTATGCTCCTAACATACTTGTCCTGGTTCCTGACACATCAATATAAATGTGATTGTTATATTTTTCCAACAAATTCGGTGGAGTGCTGGCCCACAGTGGTGGGTAAACAGACTCAGTTGCTACCATTTAGAGCCTGGCCTCTGGAGCCATCTGGGCACTCCTGCTTGGAGGCAGGGGAAGACCTGGTGTGAACTTGGGCCTGGGGAGTTCTTATTCTGGATTTGGAAGATGATTCTGGATCATCTTCAGGGTGATTCCTAGGGAAGATGAATGGAGGGTTTGCATGTGCTGGTCCCATGTCCCAGCCAGTGCTCCCAAGCTGCTGCCTGGGCCACCCTGAAAGCCCAGGAGGTGGCTGCACCTGTGTAACCCATTTCACAGATTAGGAGGTGAGGGTGGCACCAATGATATGTCCTTGGCCCATTTTGCAAACTAGAGCAGATCTGGTGGTATCTCCTCCGTGGTCTGATGTGCATTTTTCTGGTAGCCAGTCAGTGGGGAGCTTTCATTTGTTCATCAGGACTCCTGTGAAGGAAGGACCACTTCAGGGCACTTTCTCTTTTTTTCTTTTTGAGACAGAATCTCGCTCTGTCACCCAAGCTGGAGTGCTGTGGCAAGATCTTGGCTCACTGCAACCTCCACCTCCCGGGTTTAAGCAATTCTCCTGCTCAGCCTCCCAAGTAACTGGGACTACAGGCACATGCCACCACACCTGGCTAACTTTTTGTAGTTTTAGTAGAGACAGGGTTTCATCATGTTGGCCATCCTGTTCTCAGTTGTGTTTTTTGTTTTTGTTTTTGTTTTGTATTTTTGTAGAGATGGGATTTCACCACGTTGAGCAGGCTGATCTCAAACTCCTGAGCTCAAGCCAGCCTCCCAAGGTGCTGGGATTACATGTGTGAGTCACTGCACCCAGCTCATGCTTGACTTTTTCTAATTGCCTTTGCATAATAGACAAGCATTTTGTCAGTGTATGTATGTGTGTGTTTGTGCACACACCCAGCAAAACCCATCTCTACTAAAAAATACAAAAATAACTGGGTGTAGTGGCCTGCACCTGTAATCTCAGCTACTTGGGAGGCTGAGGCAGGAGAATCACTGGAACCCAGAAGGTGGAGATTGCAGTGAGCTGAGATAGCACCCTTGCATGCCATCCTGGGTGACAGAGCAAGAGTCTGTCTTTAAAAAAAAAGTTGAGTGCATGAGCAAATGAAAGAAGGAGTGTGATTGGGCACAGTGGCTCACATCCCAGCACTCTGGGAGGCTGAGAGGCTGAAGTGGGCAGATCACATGAGCCCAAGAGTCTGAGACCAGTCTGGGCTATAATGAGACCTCTCTACCAAATGATTTTAAAATGATTGTTTCTAAATAATTTTAACATTATTCAAAATTTAAAAGGGCATAGTGGCATGTACCTGTGGTCCCAGCTACATAGGAGACTCAGGTGGGAGGATTGCTTGAGCCCAGGAGTTGGAGGCTGTAGCGAGCTCTGACTCCACCACTGCTCTCCAGCCTGGGTGACAGAGCAAAACCCTTTTTCCAGATGGATGGATGGATGGATTGATACAGATAGATGATAGATAGATAGATAGATAGATAGATAGATAGATAGATAGATAGATAGATAGACAGATAGATAGATAGATAGATAGATAGATAGATAGATAGATAGATAGAGATAAAATAGAGCAAGAGAGCAAGACTGTCTCAAGATAGGTAGGTAAGTAGATAGAGAGAGGTAGGTAAGGGGAGAGAGAGAGAGAGAGTAAGAATAGGAAAATGGACATGGTTGTGAGTGGACTTTGGCCCAGGTGAGACCTGCTGTGGCATCCTGGTTCTGATACACTCTCTATGTGACTGAGGGCTGGCACATCTTCTCTTTGTGCTTCACTCTTCTCTGCAAAATAGGATGTGAACAGCACCCTCCTTGCCACCTTGTTTTGCACCAGGATGGAGCCTGCATGTGACACTTTGTAGTGGTCTTGCTGCTGTCCTATTTCTCCAGCACAAGGCACAGTTAAGCCAGAAGTGGTCCCTGCCACAGGGAAGTTTAACCCAATTTTTTTTTTTTTTGAGACAGAGTCTCGCTCCATTGCCAGGAGCCAGGCTGGAATGCAATGATGAGACCTTAGCTCACTGTACCCTCTGCCTCCTGGGTTCAAGTGATTCTCATGCCTCAGCCTCCGAAGGAGCTGGTACTACTGGCATGTGCCACCATGCCCAGCTAATTTTTGTACATTTAGTAAAGATGGGGTTTCACCATGTTGGCCAGGCTGGTCTTGAACTCCTGACATCAGGTGACCCACCTGCCTAGGCCTTCCAAAGTGCTGGGATTACGGGCATGAGCCACCACACCCAGCTATGGACATGCAGTTTGAAGGAAGAGGAAGCGATAATAAAGTGAAGGATAGCTGGGCATGGTGGCTCATACATGTAATCCCAGCACTTTGGGAGGCCAAAGCGGGTGGATCATGAGGTCAGGAGCTCAAGACCAGCCTGGCCAACACAGTGAAACCCTGCCTTTACTAAAACTACAAAAATTATCTGGGCATGGGGGAAGGTGCCTGTAAACTCAGCTACTCAGGAGGCTGAGCCAGGAGAATTGCTTGAACTCAGGCAGCAGAGGTTGCAGTGAGCCGAGATCACGGCACTGTACTCCAGCCTGGGCAAGAATGAGACTCCATCTCAAGACAAAAAGACAGAGGTTGTGGTTAGGTGGGGGTGGCAGCACTTCAAGACCCAGGCCAAGGGCACAGTCTGTGCAGAGCCTGAGAGCCTGGTGGCAGGGATGGCACTCTACCGGGTGGAATGAAAAAGAGCAGAGCTTCTCCCTCCACCAAGGCTCCACTTCTGCTTCAGAAGGCCAGGATGCTTCCCAGATCTGCCTCTTTATGAGCTTACCTGTTGTGGGGACTCATGGATTTCCAGAGGCACCCCCCATGTGATTTGACTCTTGCCAAGATACACTGCCACTTCTTTTGATTCCCAGCCTAGGCCACGTGGCTGGTTGGGCCCCTGCAGTGGGGAGGGCCTGGGAACTCACAGCGTGGGGACATTTTTGGTGTTGAGACGCACACCAGGTTACTTGTGAAACAGCCAGATTCAGTCTCTGAAGACGCACTTTCCCTGCAGGGGTCAAACCAGGCAGTGAATGAATGACTTGTGTCTGCCTTGGCTTCATCCCCCTGCCCTGCACCTCCACAGGGACCAGGCTCATTACTTTGGTCATGGCATCACTCATTTGTTCCACAGATATGTCCTGAGCACCTACTGTGTGCCAGCCACTGCTCTAGATGCCAGCAAGAACTAGACAGAGGTCCCTGCCCTCAGGGCGCTGACATTCCACTAGGGCAGGTGGAAGCAGGGACTGCCAGTCAATAGGTTTACGATGCCAGGGGGTGATAAGTGCCACAGAGACATAAAAAGCAGGGCAGAGATTTTGCTAAGGGATCAGGACAGCCTCTTGGAGGAGGTTTTATTTGCACTAAGGCCTGAATAGCAAAAAAGGCTGAGCAGTGGAGTTCTGGCAGAGGGAAGAACATGTGCAAAGGCCCAAAGGCTGGAACAGCTGTGATGTGTCCAAGACATACACGGAGGAGGCAACTGCAGCTGAAGAAAGCAAGGGGAGGAGATTAGGTTTTTGAGGTTAGCGTGGCCCTCCCAGTCAGGGCTGTGTTGAATCACAGTGTTTGAGCCAAAGTAAGAAACCATGTAGAATTGTGTGTGTGTGTTGTTTAACATTTCTTGGCAAGGCGAGTTGGCTCAACCATGTAATCTCAGCACTTTGTGAGGCTGAGGTGGGTGGATCACGAGGTCAGGAGTTCAAGACCAGCCTGACAAACATGGTGAAATCTCATCTTTACTAAAAATACAAAAATTAGCTGGGCATGGTGGTACAGGCCTGTAATTCCAGCTGCTTGAAAGGCTGAGGCAGGAGATTGGCTGGAACCAGGAAGAAAGAGGTTGGAGTGAACCAAGATTGTGCTGCTGCACTCCAGCCTGGGAAAGAGACTGAGATTCTGTCTCAAAATTAAAAAATATATCTTCCAAGATGGCGCCATAGAAACAACTCAGGTTTGCAGCTCTCAGTGAAGGTGCAGAGGGTGAGTCCTAGCCACATTCTCAGATGGACCTTTCTTGCCCACAGAACGTTGAAAGTCCCAGGTGTAGGAGAGACATGGGAAGCCGGCGCAGCCGGCTCACATGGCCGTTGGCCGGCGCCGCAGCGCAGCGGCACTGGCACAAAACTCACTGGTCTGGGTGCCCTGTTAAACTGGCAATCTGATACTTGGAAGGGCAGATTGACGTCCATCTGATTAAACGGGATTTGGACAATGAGCCAGACCAGGAGATTCCTGGGAAGCATAATTTAAGCTGAAGAAGTGGGCAGTGGCACGGGAGATCACATGGATCCCAGTGCCCTATCAGCAGGCTACTGGGGTGTCAGTGAGAGAGTCAACCGTTCAAATTGGGGAGAGAGAGAGAGGATGGACTCTGAGGCAGGGAGCCAAGTGATTGGGCTCAGCGGGTTCCACCCTCACAGGAACAAGCAGGGCAGTGATTGGAGGCACTCAAGGTTGAGAGTTTTGCTGCCTGCACAGCTGAATTTAGGACGGTGCAGCCAAATGGGGGAGGGGCATCAGCCACTACGGACACAATCTACCCCTACTGAAGTACCACCCAGTGCTGACGCAGCCTGCCATTGCTGAGGCAACCCGCCATAACAGAGATACTCCACCAGCAGGGCGGAGCACACCACAGCAAAATGGAGAACCATGGCAGCAGGGTGGACCTGCACTAGCAGGGTGGAGCCTTGGCAGGCAAATAGTGAATAGACTACCTCTTAGCCGAGCAGGACAGAGCAACAGATACTCATAAACAAAGCCCCAACTCCCTGAGACAGATGGTGAGTCTAAGAGAAAAAAAGGGGGGGCAGTTTATGAGTTCTGCTGCAGGAGACATAAACACATCCTCCCAACAACCCTGAATGAAAAACGGAGTGCACAGCTCAGCAATGGAACTCCTATAAAGCAAAGACCATCTCCTCAAGCAGGTCCCTGACCCCTGAATATCCAGAGTCACCTCAAAAAGGACAAATCAGACTGACATTTGGCGGGCATCAGAATAAAAAACTGGTAGCACCCCTCACTCTTTCCCAGCTGCTACAGGTGTACCCCAGACAGGCAGGGCCTGGAGTGGACCTCAGCACTCATACAGCAGAGGGTTAGACCATTAGAAGGAAAACTAAGAAACAGAAACACTTCATCATCAACGATCTATGCATCCACCCAGAGACCCAATTGAAAAATCAGCAACTACTAAGACAACAAGTGGATAAATCCATAGAGATGGGAAGAAACCAGCAGAAAAAGGAGAAAAACACCTGAAACCAAAACATCTCACCTTCTACAAAGGACCAAAACTCCTCACCAGCAAGGGAACAAAGCTGGATGGAGAATAAGTGTGACGAAATGACTGAATGAGACTTCAGTAAGTGGATAATGAGAAACTTCAGTGACCTAAAAGAACATGTTCTAAATCAATGCAAAAAAACTAAGAACCTTGAAAAAAGATTCGAGGAAATAATAACAAGAATGGACAATTTGGAGAGGAAAATGAATGAATTGAAGCAGCTGAAAAACACAACAAGAGAACTTCACGAAGCATGCACAAGTTTCACCAGCCATATTGACCAAGCAGAAGAAAGAATATCAGAAGTTGAAGATCAATTCAATGAAATAAAATGAGAAACCAAAATTAGAAAAAAAAGCACAAAAAGGAATTAACAAAATCTCCAAGAAATGTGAGACTATGTGAAGAGACCCAACCTACGTTTGATAGGTGTACCAGAATGTGATGAAGAGAATGAATCCAAGCTGGAAAATACTCTTCAGAATATTATCCAAGAAAACTTCCCCAACCTAGCAAGACAGGTCAATACTCAACTCCAGAAAATACAGAGAACACAACAAAGATAATCCACAAGTAGAGCAACCCCAAGGCACATAATCATCAGACTCACCAGGGTTGAAATGAAAGAGAAAATCCTAAGGGCAGCCAGAGAGAAGAATCGAGCCACCCACAAAGGGAAGCCCATCAGACTCACAGCAGATCTCTTGGCAGAGACTCTACAAGCCAGAGGAGAGTGGAAGCCAATATTCAACATCCTTATAGAAAAGAACTTTCAACCCAGACTTTCATATCCAGCCAAACTGAGTTTCATAAGTGAAGGAAAAATAAAATCCTTCATGAATAAGCAAGTACTCAGATATATTGTCACCACTAGGCCTGCTTTACAAGAGCTTCTGAAAGAGGCACAACACATAGAAAGAAACAACCAGTACCAGCCGTCCTAAAAACATACCAATGCTAAAGAGCATCAACAAAATGAAGAATCTACATGAACCAATGGGCAAAACAGCCAGCTAGCATCAAAAAGGCAGTATCAAATTCACACATAACAATATTAACCCTAAATGTAAATGGGCTAAATGCACCAATCAAAAGACACAGACTGGCAAATTGGATAAAAAACCAAAACCCACCAATATGCTGTATCCAGAAAACCCACCTCACACGCAAGGATACAATAAGCTTCAAAATAAAGATATGGAGGAAGATTTACCAAGAAAATGGAGAGCAAAGAAAAGCAGGAGTTGCAATTCTCATCTATGATAAAATAGACTTTAAAGCAACAAAGATCAAAAGACACAAAGAAGGTCATCACATAATGGTAAAAGGATCGATACAACAAGAAGAGCTAAAGATTCTAAATATATATGGACCCAATGCAGGAGCACCCAGATATATAAGGCAAGTTCTTAATGACTTACAAAGAGACTTAGACTCCCACACAATAATAGTGGGAGACTTTAACACTCCACTGTCAATAGCAGACAGATCAACCAGACAGAAAATTAACAAGGATATCCAGGACTTGAACTCAGACCTGGAACAAGCAAACCTGATAGACATTTACAGAACTCTCCACCCCAAATCCACAGAATATACATTCTTCTCAGCACCACATCACACCTACTCCAAAATTGACCACATAATTGGAAGTAAAGCACTCCTCAGCAAATGCAAAACAACTGAAATCATAACAAACAGTCTCTCAGACCATAGTGCAATCAAGTTGGAACTCAGAATTAAGAAACTAACTCAGAACCGCACAGCTTCATGGAAACTGAACAACTGGCTCTTGAATGTTGATTGGATAAACAATGAAATGAAGGCAGAAATAAAGAACTTCTTAAACCAAGGAATGAAGACACAACATACCAGAATCTCTGGGACACATTTAAAGCAGTCTGTAGAGGAAAATATATAGCAATAAGTGCCCACATGAGAAGAGTGGAGAGATCCAAAATTGACACCCTATCATCAAAATTGAAAGAGCTAGAGGAGCAAGATCAAAAAAGCTCAAAACCTAGCCAAAGACAAGAAATAACTAAGATCAGAGCAGAACTGAAGGAGATAGAGACAAGAAAAACCCTTCAAAAATCAAATAAATCCAAGAGCGGTTTTTCAAAAGATCAACAAAATAGACAGACCACTAGCCAGACTGATAAAAAGAAAAGAGAGAACAACCAAATAGATGCAATAAAAACGATAATGGGAAATCACCACAGATTCCACAGAAATTCAAACCATCATCAGAGAATACTACAAACAACTCTATGCACATAAACTAGTAAATCAGGAAGAAATGGATAAATTCCTGGACGCCTGTGTCCTCCCAAGCCTAAACCAGGAGGAAGCCAAAACTATGAATAGACCAATAACAAGGTCTGAAGTTGAGGCAGCAATTAAGAGCCTACCACAAAAAAAAAAGCCCAGGTCCGGATGGGTTCACAGCTGAATTCTACCAGACACACAAAGAGGATCTGGTACTATTCTTTCTGAAACTATTGCAAATAATCCGAAAACAGGGAAGCCTTCCCAAATCATTTTATGAGACCAACATCATCCTGATACCAAAACCCGCCAGAGACTCAACAAGAAAAGAAAACTTCAGGCCAATATCCATGATGAACATAGATGCAAAAATCTTCAATAAAATACTGGCAAACCGATTGCAACAGCACATTAAAAAACTTATCCATCATGATCAAGTAGGATTCATCCCGGGGATGGAAGGCTGGTTCAACATACGCAAGTCTATAAATGTAATTCACCACATAAACAGAAGCAAAACAAACACCACATGATTATCTCAATTGACGCAGAGAAGGCATTTGACAAAATTCAACAGCCCTCTATGCTAAAAACCCTCAATAAACTTGGTATTGATGGAATATATCTCAAAGTAATAAAAGCTATTTATGACAAACCAACAGCCAATATCATACTTAATGGGAAAAACTGGAAGCATTCCCTTTGAAATCCGGCACTGAACAAGGATGCCCTCTCACCACTCCTATTCAACATAGTACTGGAAGTTCTAGCCAGAGCAATCAGGCAAGAAAAAGAAATAAAGGGTATTCAAATAGGAAAGGTGGAAGCCAAATTGTCTCTATTTGCAGACGACATGATAGTATACCTAGAAGACCCCATCACCTCAGCCCAAAAGCTCCTGAAACTGATAAGCAACTTCAGCAAAGTCTCAGGATATAAAATCAATGTGCAAAATCACAAGCATACCTATACACCAATAACAGACTTAAAAAGAACCAAATCAAGAAAGAACTGCCATTCACAATTGCTACAAAGAAAATAAAATACCTAGGAATACAACTCACAAGAAACATAAGGGAACTCTTTAAGGATAACTACAAACTACTGCTCAACGAAATAAGAGAGGACACAAACAGATGGAGAAACATTCCATGTTCGTGGTTAGGAAGAATCAATATCGTGAAAATGGCTATACTGCCCAAAGTAATTTACACAATCAATGCAATCCCCATCAAACTACCATTGAATTCCTTCACAGAACTGGAAAAAAACACCATGAATTTCATATGGAACCAAAAAAAACCCGCATAGCCAAGTCACTTCTAAGCAAAAAGAACACAGCGGGAGGCATCACACTACCAGACTTCAAACTATACTACAAGGCTACAGTAATCAAAACAGCATGGTACTGGTACCAAAACAGAGATATAGACCAATGGAACAGAACAGAGGCATCAGAGGCAACACAACATATCTACAACCATATAATCTTTGATAAACCAAACAAAAACAAGCAATGGGAAAAGATTCCCTGTTTAACAAATAGTGTTGCTAAAACTGGCTAGCCATGTGCAGAAAGCAGAAACTGGACCCCTTCCTGACACCTTACACTAAAATTAACTCCAGATGGATTAAAGACTTAAACATAAGACCTGACACCATAAAAACCCTAGAAGAAAATCTAGGCAAAACCATTCAGGACATAGGAGTAGGCAAGGACTTCATGAACAAAACACCAAAAGCATTGGCAACAAAAGCCAAAATAGACAAATGGGACCTAATCAAACTCCACAGCTTATGCACAACAAAATAAACAGTCACTAGAGTGAATCGGCAACCATCAGAATGGGAAAAAATCTTTGCAGTTTACACATCTGACAAAGGGCTGATATCCAGAATTTACAAAGAACTCAAACAGATTTACAGGAATAAAACAAACAAGCCCATTCAAAAATGGGCAAAGGATATGAACAGACACTTTACAAAAGAAGACATACATGAGGCCAACAAACACATGAAAAAATGCTCATCATCACTGGTCATTAGAGAGATGCAAATCAAAACCACATTGAGATACCATCTCATGCCAGTTAGAATGGCGATCATTAAAATATCTGGAGACAGCAGATGCTGGAGAGGATGTGGAGAAATAGGAACACTCTTACACTGTTGGTGGGAGTGTAAATTAGTTCAACCATTGTGGAAGACAGTGTGGCTATTCATCAAGGACCTAGAAATAGAAATTACATTTGACCCAGCAATCCCATTACTGGGTATATACCAAAGGACTATAAATCGTTCTACTATAAGGACACATGCACACGAATGTTCATTGCAGCACTGTTTACAATAGCAAAGACCTGGAACCAACCCAAATGCCCATCGATGATAGACTGGACTGGGAAAATGTGGCATATACACCATGGAATATTATGCAGCAATCAAAAATGATGAGTTTGAGTCCTTTCTAAGGACATGGATGAATCTGGAGAACATCATTCTCAGCAAACTGTCACAAGAACAGACAAAGAAATACTGCATATACTCACTCATAGGTGGGTGAGAAAAATGAGAACACATGGACACAGGGAGGGTGTCTACTACACACTGGGGTCTATTGGCGGGAATGGGGGAGGGACAGTGGGGCGGGCTGGGGAGGGATAGCCTGGGGATGAATGCCAAGTGTGGGTGAAGGGGAGGAAGGCAGCAAAACACACTGCCATGTGTGTACCTATGCAACTGTCTTGCATGTTCTGCACATGTACCCCAAAACCTATAATGCAATAAAATTTTTAAAAAATGATAAAGGAAATCACCACAGATTCTACAGAAATTCAAACCATCATCAGAGAATACTACAAACAACTCTATGCATATAAACTAGTAAACCAGGAAGAAATGGATAAATTCCTGGACGCCTATGTCCTCCCAAGCCTAAACCATGATGAAGCTAAAACTATGAATAGACCAATAACAAGGTCTGAAGTTGAGGCAGCAATTAATAGCCTACCACACACAAAACCCAGGTCTAGATGGGGTCACAGCCAAATTCTACCAGACACACAAAGAAAATTTGGTACCATCCATTCTGAAACTATTCCACATAATTCAAAAAGAGGGAACCCTTCCCAAATCATTTTATGAGACCAACATCATCCTGATAGCAAAACCCAGCAGAGACTCAACAAGAAAAGAAAACTTCAGGCCAATATCCATGATGAACATAGATGCAAAAATCTTCAATAAAATACTGGCAAACTGACTGCAACAGCACATTAAAAAACTTATCCATCATGATCAGGTAGGATTCATCTGGGGGATGCAAGTCTGGTTCAACATATGCAAGTCTAGAAATGTAATTCACCACATAAGAAGAAGCAAAAACAAAAACCACATGATTATCTCAATTGACACAGAGAAGGCATTTGACAAAATTCAACAGCCCTTTATGCTAAAAACTCTCAATAAACTTGGTATTGATGGAACATATCTCAAAGTAATAAAAGCTATTTATGACAAACCAACAGCCAATATCATACTAAACGGGCAAAAACTGGAAGCATTCCCTTTGAAATCTGTCACCAGACAAGGATGCCCTCTCTCACCACTCCTATTCAACATAGTACTGGAAGTTCTAGCCAGAGTAATCAGGCAAGAAAAAGAAATAAAGGGTATTCAAATAGGAAAGGTGGAACCACAATTATTCCTATTTGCAGACGACATGATAGTATACCTAGAAGACCCCATCACCTCAGCCCAAAAACTCCTGAAACTGATAAGCAACTTCAGCAAAGTCTCAGGATATAAAATCAATGTGCAAAAATCACAAGCATTCCTATACACCAATAACAGACTTAAAGAGAACCAACTCAAGAACGAACTGCCATTCAAAATTGCTACAAAGAAAATAAAATACCTAGGAATACAACTCACAAGGAACGTAAGGGACCTCTTTAAGGAAAACTACAAACCACTGCTCAATGAAATAAGAGAGGACACAAACAGATGGAGAACCATTCCATGTTCGTGGTTAGGAAGAATCAATATCATAAAAATGGCTATACTGCCCAAAGTAATTTACACAATCAATGCTATCCCCATCAAACTACCATTGAATTTCTTCATAGAACTGGAAAAACCACCATGAACTTCATATGGAACCAAAAGAGAGCCCGCATGGCCAAGTCAATTCTAAGCAAAAAGAACACAGCAGGAGGCATCACACTACCAAACTTCAAACTATACTACAAGGCTACAGTAATCAAAACAGCATGGTACTGGTACCAAAACAGAGATATAGACCAATGGAACAGAACAGAGGCATCAGAGGCAACACAACATATCTACAACCATATAATCTTTGATAAATTAGACAAAAACAAGCAATGGGAAAAGATTCCCTGTTTAACAAATGGTGTTGGGAAAACTGGCTAGCCATGTGCAGAAAGCAGAAACTGGACCCCTTCCTGACACCTTACACTAAAATTTACTCCAGATGGATTAAAGACTTAAACATAAGACCTGGCACGATAAAAACCCTAGAAGAAAATCTAGGCAAAACCATTCAGGACATAGGAGTAGGCAAGGACTTCATGACCAAAACACCAAAGCATTGGCAACAAAAGCCAAAATAGACAAATGGGACCTAACCAAACTCCACAGCTTCTGCACAGCAAAAGAAACAGTCACTAGAGTGAATCGGCAACCAACAGAATGGGAAAAAAATCTTTGCAGTTTACGCATCTGACAAAGGGCTGATATCCAGAATTTACAAAGAACTCAAACAGATTTACAGAAAAAAAAACAAGCCCATTCTAAAATGGGCAAAGGATATGAACAGACACTTTACAAAAGAAGACATACATGAGGCCAACAAACACATGAAGAAATGCTCATCATCACTGGTCATTAGAGAGTTGCAAATCAAAACCACATTGAGATACCATCTCACGCCAGTTAGAATGGCATTCATTAAAAAATCTGGAGACAGCAGATGGTGGAGATGATGTGGAGAAAGAGGAACAGTCTTACACTGTTGGTGGGAGTGTAAATTAGTTCAACCATTGTGGAAGACAGTGTGGCTATTCATCAGGGACCTAGAAATAGAAATTCCATTTGACCCAGCAATCCCATTACTGGGTATATATCCAAAGGACTATAAATCGTTCTACTATAAGGACACATGCACACGAATGTTCATTGCAGCACTGTTTACAATAGCAAAGACCTGGAACCAACCCAAATGCCCATCGATGATAGACTGGACTGGGAAAATGTGGCACATATACACCATGGAATATTATGCAGCAATGAAAAATGATGAGTTTGTGTCCTTTGTAAGGACATGGATGAATCTGGAGAACATCATTCTCAGCAAACTGACACAAGAACAGAAAAGGAAATACCACATATTCTCACTCATAGGCGGGTGGGAAAAATGAGAACACATGGACACAGGGAGGGGGGTACTACACACTGGGGTCTATTGGGGGGAATAGCAGAGGGACAGCAGGGGGGAGCTGGGGAGAAATGCCAAATGTGAGTTAAGGGTAGGAAGGCAGCAAAACACACTGCCATGTGTGTACCTATGCACCTATCTTGCACGTTCTGCACATGTACCTCAAAACCTAAAATGCAATAAAAATTAAAATAAAAATGATGAGTTTGTGTCCTTTGTAGGGCATGGATGAATCTGGAGAACATCATTCTCAGCAACCTGACACAAGAACAGAAAAGGTAATACCGCATATTCTCACTCATAGGCGGGTGAGAAAAATGAGAACACATGGACACAGTGAGCGGGTCTACTACACACTGGGGTCTATTGGTGGGATTGGGGGAGGGACAGTTGGGGGGCTGGGGAGGGATAGCTTGGGGAGAAATGCCAAGTGTGGGTTAAGGGGAGGAAGGCAGCAAAACACACTGCCATGTGTGTACCTATGCAACTATCTTGCACATTCTGCACATGTACCCCAAAACCTATAATGCAATAAAAAAAATTTAAAAAATAAAAATATATATAAAAGTATAAAAAACAAAACATTTCTTCAGATTCCCTTCTAACCAAGGTGGCTGGTCTGGTCTTGGTCTGGTTAGTTTCAGGGATGTTGTCCCTCCCTCTTTTGTCCTGTAATCCTCCAGGGTCTTTTCTCTAGAGTGGAGGCCTTGGCTAAAGCCAGGGCCACTGGGGAAGAGGAGGCTGGGGGATGTTGACTTGCCTTATCTGTGGGACAGATTGGCCACTTTGGTGACCTAGCACTGGGTGGCTCTGGGCAGTGACTTTCTATCTTTGGACCTCAGTTTTCTGGTTTGGGGAACTGGAAGGAAGAGGACTCCCCACCCAAAACTTAGAACTGTTTAAAGGGCTCTCTGTGGCCTGGTCTGCATGCCTGGCATTGGCCTGGTGAGTCTGCAACAATGAAGGGGGCCCTGCTGAGGCCACGCCTGGCTCTAGGCACTGGGATGCAGCTGTCAGAAAGGAAAATGTGGTCCCTGCCTGTGAAAGCCCCTGACTTAGCGAGAAAGACAGCAGCAGACAGGCAAACAACTGTACCATGTGAGGTGATGCTGAGGGGCCTGCAGGGAATGGAGCCAGGCTGGCCTGTGCCAAGCTCAGGGCCAGATCTTTGGGTGCCACATGGAGCAAGACCAGGCCGGGCCCCTGCCCATGAGCTCACACTGCAGCCCTTGGCCAGTCCTGCCACCTCCACCTTTACCTCATGCCCAGAACCCACTCATGCTGCCCCCTCTGCAGCTCCCTCATGGTCCTGTCCCCTTGATTTTCACTGGACCATCACAGCCACCTCCTCCCTGTTCCCCCTTTCTGTTCTTCCCCCACAAACTGTTTCCAGCCAGTGGGAGCCTGTGAACTTGAGTCAGCTGGTGGCCCTCCTGGGCTCAGGGCCTCCCACAACTCTGTCTCATTCAGGAAAGGACCAGGTCCCTCCCCATGGCCCCCAAATCTTGATCTGCCCCATGACCTCCTTGGTCCTTCCACTCACCCTCTTGCTCACCCTCCTCCAGCCCCACAGCCTCCTCGATGCCCCTTGACCACATCAAGCACATTTCCAATGCAGGACATCCACCCTGACTGTTCCTCCCTCCTGGGCTGCCCTTCTTCCAGAGCCGCCCTTCCTCCAGAGCCCTACATGGCTCCCTTACCCCTCCTCATGCAAGTTCCTGCTCAGGTGTCCCCTTCTCAGCAAGGCCTGCCTGATCACATTATCATTATTATTATTATTATTATTATTATTATTTTGAGACAGAGTCTCATTCTGTCACCCAGTCTGGAGTGCAGTGGCACAATATTGGCTCACTGCAACCTCCACTTCCCAGGTTCAAGTGATTCTCCTGCCTCAGCCTCCCGGGTAGCTGGAATTATAGGCACATGCCACCACACCAGGATGATTGTTTGCATTTTTATTAGAGACAGGGTTTCACTATGTTGGCCAGGCTGGTCTCAAACTCCTGACCACAAGTGATCCACCTGCCTTGGCCTCCAAAAGTTCTGGGATTACAGGTGTAAGCCAGTGCACCCAGCCTATTATTCTTATGTTTGAGACAAGGTCTCTCTCTGTCACCTAGGCTGGAGTGCAGTGGCTTTGATCACTCACTGCAGCCTCAATTTCCCAGGCTCAGGTGATGCTCTTGCCTCAGCCTCCTCAGTAGCTGGGACCACAGGAACACATCACCATGCCAGGCTAATTTTCTATTTTTCAGGGTAGAGACAGTCTCACTAGGTTGCCCAAGCTGCTCTTGAACTTCTGAGCTCAAGTGATACTCCTTTTGCTTCCCAAAGTGCTGGAATTACAGGCATGACCACTTTATTGGAAATTCCAGCCTCCCCTCTTCTCAGCTCCCTTTTGATCACTGCATTATTTTCCATCTCAGCATTTCTCACCTGACTTAGTAGATATTTTTTGATTTATCTCACATTGAGTGCCTCCTTCCTTCTAGAATGTGAGTGCTGCAAGGACAGGGATGTTTCTGACTGTTAGGTGCATTGGCAAGGGCTCCAGGCCCAGCAGAGAGTCAGTCCCTGGTAGATATTGACTCATGCGGTCGATGCATGGGTGGGTGTGATGGGGTCACTTGTGGGTGAAGTAGATGTTTGCTAAGGAGGACCCTGAGGATGTGTCAGTCCCAAAGCCTGAGAACTCCTTGGAGGAATGAGGCTCAGTGTGGGAGGCTGGAAAAGAGATGTGGATAGAGGAGGGTCAGGGGTTGTGCAAGATGAGGGTAAGAGCTGAGCCCCGGTTTGAGGCAGGACTGGCTTGGGGGACTCAGGACACTGAGGAGCCTGCTGTTCCGGATGGAAGGCCAGACTCCCAGTGCCTCCACCATCAGAGCACATCTTCAGAAGGTAGAGGGTAAACTGAGGCAGGGAAGGGCCCTCCCAGATCTAGTAGGTGAAGAGTGTGGCAGAGTGGTGAGTGGGAAACAATGGTGGAAGCCTGAGTGCAGGCTGGAGACAGTGAGCACTCTGGGTCCCCTTCCTGATTCGGGTTTCATTTTGATGATAATGAAAGGATGCCTGTAGGCCTGACCATCTCCCCTGCTCTACCCTGGGCCCCTGTGTTCCAGCTAAGCCAGCCCCATCCCTTCCAGGGACTGCAGCTTTGGTCAGAGCCTGGAGGGGGCAGGGAAGGAGGTGAGGGGTTCTGCATGTGAGTCTGCTCACACCAACAGCTTTGTCACACAGTGGATCCTGCTTTTCCATTTGAGCTGATTATCTTGTGGGGGAGAATGGGGGTGGTAGTACACTCTTCCTCCAATAAAAGGTCAGAGGATGCAGAGGTGACTGGAAAATCTTAAATGTGTGCTGGGCCGGTGGATGCTGCCTGTCTCACATGTTAAACAATCCAAAAGATTTTCTTTAGTGAAATAAACATTTCACAGTAGAATACAAAATGTGCCTGCATTTTGGGGATTAAATACTGGACTTCACAGGCATCCGTGCCCTGGCTGGGGCAGAAGGTGGCATCTTCCCACTGCTCTGGGGTTCCTGTTCCCAGGTCCAAGCTGCTTATCTGAAAGATTCCCGGGTGCCTCTGAGCAGGGATGTAGTGCAGCAAGCAGGGACCACCACCTCACTGAGTCCCTACCATGGGCTGCCCTGGGCTATGATGGGGCAAGACAGAGGACAGTCCCTGTCTTGCAGAGCTGACACATTCTAGGGGGAGAAGCAGATGCTAAAGAATTACACACACACCCGGATATGGTGGCTCATGCCTATAATCCCAGGAATGTGAGGGACCAAGGTGGGTAGATCATGAGGTCAAGAGATCAAGACCATCCTGGTCAACATGGTAAAACCCCATCTCTACTAAAAATACAAATTAGCCAGGCATGGTGGCAGACACCTGTAGTCCCAGCTCCTTGGGAGGCTGAGGCAGGAGAATTGCTTGAACCCAGGAGGTGGAGGTTGCAGTGAGCTGAGATTGCACCATTACACTCAACAACAGCAAAACTCTGTCTCAAAAAAGAATTTTATGCACACACACACATGCACATGAGCACATGTGTGCTTCATATACATAGTAAGAGCCCTGAGGGAAGATAAGGCAGAGATAGGTGAGAGGATAATGGGACAGAGCCTGTGAGCACAGGTGAGCCTGGGAAGTCAGGGGAAGAGAGAGCCACCTAGGGACCAGTGAAAGGAGAGTTCAGGTGGGGCACTCACCCATGCAAAGGCCCTGAGGTGGAACCATGTCTCGGATTTGAGGAACAGCAGGGGGGCCTGTGTGGCTGGAGCACAGAGAGCCCAGGGGTTCCTGGGAGGAGAGGAGGGCAGCCTGGTGATGGGTGTGTCCTGTGGGGACTGTCAGGCCATGAGGAGGCATCATGGGGGTCAGGAAAGGGTTTCAGGCTGTGGACTCCAGAGTGGGCAGGACTGGCTTCTGGGCCCAACTCTGCTTGGTGAACTTAATGAAAGATTTTACCTCTGTGAGCCTGCATTTCCACATCTGCAAAATGGGGCTCAGAATGGCCACTCCAGTGAGGGTGAGGGCACCAGTGAGCTCAGTGTCAGTGTCTGCTCTGGGCCATGGGTCCCTTGTGGTGGCAGTGATGGTGGTGGGGGTACCAAGCTGAGCCTCAGGCCACTTTTGATGGTGGGGATTGGTTTTAAGCATCTTTCCTGCTGCAGAAGCCTGTGGGAAAGTGTGGTGAAATGCCATGGGGGAGGTGGGAGCCCAGGAGCCCACTTGGTGCTCCTTCCCATTACCCATGGGGTCCAGGACAGGTCAGACAGGAGGGAGGGACCCTCACTCAGCAGAGACTAGGCCAGGAGAGGAAAGGCAAGGTCTGGGGGTGGACAGAAAGAATGAGGAGGGATGGAGGGAGAGAGGAGCCAGGACCAGCCTTGGGAGAATAATAAGAATAATAAATACTAATAGGCAAAACCAGCAGCATTGCCCCAGGCCTCCAGGGCAGCGGGAAAGGCATGTAAGAGCTCAGCCTGCAGTGCCTTCCACACACAACCACCCAGGTTCAAATTCTTGCTGCTTCTCACTGTCTGGGTGCCCTGGACAAGGGCCTTCCCCTCTCTGGGCCTGTTTCCCCATTTGTGAATTGGGATGAGGATGCTTGTGAGGATGGAACAGGATGAGAGGCACAGCAAGACCAGGACCTGTGCATCTCTGCAGACAGGCCTGGAGTCTGGTGTCCACCCTGTCACTCTAGCTGGGTCACCTTGGTTAATGAGGCCCCTCTCTGTGCCTTGTTTTTATGTCTGTAATCTGGGGCTCATAATAGCTCCTCCTTCCAGGGTCAGATGTGGGACTCAGGTAAAGTGCCCAGAAGAGGGCTGGTACACAGTAGGTGCTCAGTAAGTGCTGGCTGCTATTGTAATGGTGACCACACTTACCGAGCACTTGCTGTGTGTGCTTTGCCTTGGCTCTGATCCCAGCCACAGTCTCTGGCCCAGGCCATCATGCCCTGTGTTCTCCCTAATTCCTTAAAAAACACCAGAAAGCAGCTACTGTCATCACCATCTTTGAACAGAGGAGGAAACTGAGGCACAGCATGGCTGAGTTGCTCACACAGAGCCACACATTGAGGTCCCCTATTGGGTTAGATCCCCATTTCACAGACACAGAAAGTGAGGTCACACAGGGCAGGACATAGGAGCCCTGCTGAGGTTTGGAGCTCTGGGTGGCCTGACTGCCAAACTTGAGCTGACCTGGAAGCCCAGCCCCTACCCTTCCTCCTTTCACCTGGTCAGGCCCAGCCTCTCTGTTCAGCTCTTCTCCCTCCTCCCAGGCCCAGCACTGCCTCTTTGGGCCCCATGAGGTCAGGAGCTTACGATGGGAAGAGAATGGCTGCTGGGGGAGCTAGCAGCAGTTGGAGCTGCCCAGGAGGAACCGGAGTGGGGCCCCTGCCTGGTCATTATAAACATGGTCAATTCCTCTGTTTGTCCTACCCTCTGTGCAGTGCCCAGAGGGAAGGGGTGGCCCCAGGTAAACATCCAGAGGTGTGTCCCTTGTCCCCTTCCCTTGGAGGTTTATGGGTGGGATGGCAGGAGCCCAGGCTTCAGAGGACATCCCCATTCCCTGTGCTGCTAGCTGGGTTGGCCGCCCACCCTTCAGACTGCTCCTGCCAGTCCCAGGCATCCCAGACCTCAGGATCTGCCCCACTCTCCGCCCTCTGGGCTTATCGAAGGGTCACATGGCTGATCCTGTTCTTGTGGCTGTGGGAACTGCCTAGAGCCCCAAAGTGGGGAGGGAGCAGGATGGGTGGGGCCACAAGTTCATGATGAAGGGCATGGGGCCAGAGGGGGTGGAGGAACCTCAGAACACAAAGAGGCCGAAGGACATAGGATGCAGATCTGGAGAGACAGCAGGCAGAGTGAGGAAATGGGGATGGTCAGGGTGTATGGATGACCCTATGAGCTGGGCCTGGAAAACTGAGAGAATAGGTTAGGGCAGGGATAGAAGGCTGTGAGGAAGGGGTGGGCACCACTCAGGATACTAGCATTGGGCTCAGAGAAGAAGCTGGGCAGAAACAAAGGAGCCCCTCCCCCCTGCCTGCCCTCCATCCCAGGCCCCAGAGCAAGCAGGGAAACTGGGCCAACCCCAGGGGCCCTGGCCAGGCCTGGCTCTGACCACCCACTGGCCTCTTGGGACCAGTTGAGACAGGTTGGCTCCCGGGTCCCCACACACCTCCCACAGGGCTCCCACTGCCAAACCAGTTCCCCTGGGTGCCTCCCATTGATGGTCCTACCTCAGGGCCTCACCTTCCCAGCTGCTCCCAGGAAAGGAGCCTGAGCCGGGAGAAGGAGCAGGTGTGGAGGGGCCATGTGGATCTGCACATCCTCTGTTCTCTCACTAGGGCCATAGGACTCTCTGGGCTGAGCACCATGCCAGGTACAGGGGAGCCAGCTGGGAACAAGACAGAACCTCCACCTGTGTATCCCCTCATCCACTGGTCTCCACGCTTCCCCTTGTCAGGGAAGCCTCTCTGCTGTTCACCCTGACATCCCCCCAGGGTCCCTTGCTCCCACCACTCACCCCTAACCACTCTTGGCTGCTGCTGCATGGGGACAGGTCTGTGCCCCATGTGAACTTTCCATGAGGTCAAAGTCTGTCTGGGTCACTACAGTGGCCACAGGGGAGGCCCATTGCTAAATGAATGAATGAATAAATGAATGAGTGAACAGATGCACTCTTCTCATTTTACAGATGAGTAAGCCAACACCCCCAGAGGAGAGGTCACCTGCCTGAGGGGCACTTCTGTCCTACCAGCATCTGACCAGGTATATGCAACTCCAGGGCCCAGGCCTGATGAGGCCTTCTAGGAGAGAAGAACTTGAGCCCCTACTCCCACAGGCACTGTGGAGACTGCCCCAGACACCACAGTGGCCCCCACAGACAGGCCCTCCCACATATGCCCAGCCTCACCCCAAGCTCTTTGCTCCCAGTCACCCACTACCCCTCACAGCAGCCCTGTTGGGGTTCATCCACAGCACAAAGAGATTGTGACTTGCCCAAGGTCATGGCAGCATGTGGTGGAGAGTGGAACTCTGGTTGCATGGCTCCCCTTCCCATCTTTCTCTGTGCTCTCTGTGGGATGCCTTCACCAGCATGTCTCCCCTTGGCCCCTTTGTGGTGTTTTGTTTTGTTTTGAAATGGAGTCTCACTCTGTCGCCCAAGCTGGAATGTGCAGTGGCTCAATCTCAGCCCACTGCAACTTCCGCCTCCTGGGTTCAAGCAATTACCCTGCCTCAGCCTCCCAAATAGCTGGGATTACAGGTGAATGCCATCATGCCCCACTAATTTTTATATTTTTAGTAGAGATGGGGTTTCACCATGCTGGCCAGGCTGGTCTCAAACTTGGGGTGGTCAGGAAAGGGGTCCTTGCTGCTCTGAGAACTGAAGGAGGGGAGTGGAAGCCCTGTGTGGACACTGGGAAGTGAGCTCCAAGCAGAGGGACCAGCCCCTGAAGAGGCACTGAGGTCTCCAGGGGATGAGAACAGAGAGGCAGCAGGGCCTTGTGGGCCCCTAAGAGACAGGCAGGAAGGTTCTGAGCAGACGGACGTGGCCCCTCAGGTGCTCACAGGTGCCCTCTGGCTGCATGTGCCCTGTAGATGGGGCAGGGGTGAGCAGGAGATGGGAAGGAGGCTGCTGCCTCCTGTGGGTCCCAGTGGAAGATGATGGTGAAAGGGACAGGTTAGGGGCAGAGGAGGAAGACTCAGGCAGGCTCACTGCTGCCACTCAGCCACCATGATTCCCTCACGCAGGCCACACTGAGACCCCAGCACCATGTTTGGGAAGAGGAAGAAATGGGTGGAGATCTCTGCACCATCCAACTTTGAGCACTGCGTGCACATGGACTTCAACCAGCATGAGCAGAAGCTCACTGGCCTGCCCGCCAGTGGCAGAGTCTGATGGAGGAGTGGGCTCACCAGCCCAAGCCACTCATCAACACTTCCTGCATCACCTCCATCCAGCCCAGGGCCCCCAAGGTAGGTGGTACCCACCACCACCTCCCCAGCCCACACCCACCCCCAGAGTGGCCTGGCCCTCACCACACACTCGACCCTGTAACCAACACCTCACTTACATGGAAACAGAGACACAACCTGACTTCCACCCTGATCCTTGGTCCAAGGCTGGCCCTTGCCCACCCTCCACCCACTGGCTCCAAGTTCTGAGAACCCCATGCCACCCCAATCTGAGGCTTCCATGACCCATCTGACAGCCCCACACCAGCCTCCAGCCCAAGCCTTGTGCCCTGGGCACTATGCTCCTGTCCCTGGACCACACCCATCCCACTCTTGAGCCTTTCCAGAGCTCCTGGCAATGGAGGACAGACCCATTCCCAGAGGGTGACAGTCCCCAGTGGTCAGGGCTTGGATGGGGGAGCCTGGAGGAGGAACCTGAACCAGACCAGGGATCCAGGCAAGCTTCTGGGAGGAGGGTACACCATAGCTGAAAAGGAAGAGGAGGAATGGCAGTAGATTTGAGTGATCCACCTGCCTGGGCCTCCCAAAGTGCTGCAGATTACAGGCATGAGACCGCATGCCCAGCTGCAAAGGTGTGTTTTTGAGTAAAATGAACAATGTACAAACAAAAAATAGAAAACAGCTGAAAGTGGTGGCTCATTCCTATAATCCTAGCACTTTGAAAGGCTGAGGTGGGAAGATCTCTGGAGCCCAGGAGGTCAAGGCTGCAGTGAGCCATCATTGCACCACTGCCCTCCAGCCTGAGTAATGCAGCAAGACCCTGCCTCAAGAAACTAAAATCAAAATTAAAAAACCAAAACCTAAGCATGACAATTGGGTCATCAGGCTATTTTATGATATGTGCCTTCCTCAAAATTTGTTACGATATCATCACATCACCTATCTAATGTAAAAAATAAAATAAAACCCAGAAACTCAAACTAAAAATATTTGCAAATCTATAGTGTTAGGCATTGTCCTGTGTCTCCCTGAAAGACGCTGAAGCCCTACACCACACGGTCTGTGGATGTGACCTTATTTGGAAGTAGTCTCTTCACATGTGATCAAGCTAACCTGAGGTAATGAGAGTGAATCCTAATCCCGTGTGCCTGGTGTCCTTATAAAAAGGGGATGTGTGGACAAAGACACCTACAAAGGGAAGACAATGTCAAGACACAGACAGAAGACCACCTACAAGCCAAGAAACTCTGGAGGCTCTGAGAATCCATGAGCGAGACCTGGGACATACTCTCCCTCACAGCCTTCACAGGAAAAACAAAAAAAAATCAAAAATCCCTTTATTTTAGACTCCTGACCTCCAGAACTGTGAGAATAAATCTCTGTGGTTGAAGCCAAACAGTTTAGGGTACTTTGTTAAGGCAGAACTAAAAAATGAATGCAGAGTTCTTAGAATGTGCATCAACACTTCTGAAGGAAATTGGAAATGTGGCATGCTTGAACTTACAATTCATACCATTCTCTACTCTGAATTCTTTTTTTTTAATTGCATTTTAGGTTTTGGGGTACATGTGCAGAACATGCAAGATAGTTGAATAGGTATACACATGGCAGTGTGTTTTGCTGCCTTCCGCCCCTTCACCCACATTTGGCATTTACATTCTCCCCATGCTATCCCTCCCCTGCTCCCCCCACTGCTGTCCCTCCCCTATTCCCCCAATAGAGCCCAGTGTGTAGTATTCCCTTCCCCATGTCCATGTGTCCTTATTGTTCATCACACACCTATAAGTGAAAATATGCAGTGTTTCATTTTCTGTTCTTCTGTCAGTTCACTGAGAATGATGTTCTCCAGATTCATTCAGGTCCCTACAAAAATCATGAACTCATCAGTTTTGATTGCTGCATAATATTCCATGGTGTATATGTGCCACATTTTCCCAGTCCAGTCTATCATCGATGGGCATTTGGGTTGGTTCCAGGTCTTTGCTATTGTAAACAGTGCTGCAATGAACATTCGTGTGCATGTGTCCTTATAGTAGAACGATTTATAGTCCTTTGGATATATACCCAGTAATGGGATTGCTGGGTCAAATGGAATTTCTATTTCTAGGTCCTTGAGGAATCACCACACTGTCTTCCACAATGGTTGAACTAATTTACACTCCCACCAGCAGTGTAGAAGTGTTCCTATTTCTCCACATCCTCTCCAGCATCTGTTGTCTCCAGATTTTTTAATGATCGCCATTCTAACTGGCGTGAGATGGTATCTCAATGTGGTTTTGATTTGCATCTCTCTAATGACCAGTGATGATGAGCATTTTTTCATATGTTTGTTGGCCTCATGTATGTCTTCTTTTGTAAAGTGTCTGTTCATATCCTTTGCCCATTTTTGGATGGGCTTGTTTGTTTTTTTTTCTTGTAAATCTGTTTGAGTTCTTTGTAAATTCTGGATATCAGCCCTTTGTCAGATGGGTAAACTGCAAAAATTTTTTCCCATTCTGTTGGTTGCCGATTCACTCTAGTGACTGTTTCTTTTGCTGTGCAGAAGCTGTGGAGTTTGATTAGGTCCCATTTGTCTATTTTGGCTTTTGTTGCCAATGCTTTTGGTGTTTTGGTCATGAAGTCCTTGCCTACTCCTATGTCCTGAATGGTTTTGCCTAGATTTTCTTCTAGGGTTTTTATGGTGCCAGGTCTTATGTTTAAGTCTTTAATCCATCTGGAGTTAATTTTAGTGTAAGGTGTCAGGAAGGGGTCCAGTTTCTGCTTTCTGCACATGGCTAGCCAGTTTTCCCAACACCATTTATTAAACAGGGAGTTCTTTACTCATTGCTTGTTTTTTGTCAGGTTTATTAAAGACTGTATGGTTGTAGATATGCTGTGTTGCCTCCAATGCCTCTGTTCTGTTCCATTGGTCTATATCTCTGTTTTGGTACCAGTACCATGCTGTTTTGATTACTGTAGCCTTGTAGTATTGTTTGAAGTCCAGTAGTGTGATGCCTCCCTCTGTGTTCTTTTTGCTTAGAATTGACTTGGCTATGCGGGCTCTCTTTTGGTTCCATATGAAGTTCAAAGTGGTTTTTTCCAGTTCTGTGAAGAAAGTCAATGGTAGCTTTATGGGAATAGCGTTGATTTTATAAATTACTTTGGGCAGTATAGATATTTTTATGATATTGATTCGTCCTAACCATGAACATGGAATGTTTCTTTATGTGTTTGTGTCCTCCCTTAATTCATTGAGCAGTGGTTTCTAGTTTTTCTTGAAGAGGTCCCTTACATTCCTTGTAAATTGTATTCCTAGGTATTTTATTCTCTTTGTAACAATTGTGAATGGCAGTTCATTCTTGATTTGGTTCTCTTTAAGTCTGTTATTGGTGTATAGAAATGCTTGTGATTTTTGCACATTGATTTTATATCCTGAGACTTTGCTGAAGTTGCTTATCAGTTTCAGGAGTTTTTGGACTGAGGCGATGGGGTCTTCTAAATATACTATCATGTCGTCTGCAAATAGAGACAATCTGGCTTCCTTCTTTTTATTTGAATACACTTTATTTCTTTTTCTTGCCTGATTGCTCTGGCTAGAACTTCCAGTACTATATTGAATAGGAGTGGTGAGAGAGGGCATCCTTGTCTAGTGCCGGATTTCAAAGGAATGCTTCCAGTTTTGCCCATTCAGTATGATATTGGCTGTTGGTTTGTCATAAATAGCTTTTATTATTTTGAGATACATTCCATCAATACCGAGTTTATTGAGGGTTTTAGCATAAAGGTTTGTTAAATTTTGTCAAAGGCCTTCTCTGCATCAGTTGAGATAATCATGTGGTTTTTGTTTTTGGTTCTGTTTATGTGGTGAATTACATTTATAGACTTGCGTATGTTGAACCAGCCTTGCATCCCCAGGATGAATCCTACTTGATCATGATGGATAAGCTTTTTGATGTGCTGTTGCAATCGGCTTGGCAATATTTTATTGAATATTTTGCATCTTTATTCATTATAAATATTGGCCTGAAGTTTTCTTTTTCTTGTTGAGTCTCTGCCAGGTTTTGGTATCAGGATGATGTTGGTCTCATAAAATGAACTGGGAAAGATTTCCTCTTTTGGATTATTTGGAATAGTTTCAGAAGGAATGGTACCAGATCCTCTTTGTGTGTCTGGTAGAATTCGGCTGTGAACCCATCTGGACCTGGGCTTTTTTGTGTGGTAGGCTCTTAATTACTGCCTCGACTTCAGACCTTGTTATTGGTCTATTCATAGTTTCGGCTTCCTCCTGGTTTAGGCTTGGGAGGACACAGGTGTCCAGGAATTTATCCATTTCTTCCAGGTTTACTAGTTTATGTGCATAGAGTGGTTTGTAGTTTTCCTTGAAGAGGTCCCTTACATTCCTTGTAAATTGTATTCCTAGGTATTTTATTCTCTTTGTAACAATTGTGAATGGCAGTTCATTCTTGATTTGGTTCTCTTTAAGTCTGTTATTGGTGTATAGAAATGCTTGTGATTTTTGCACATTGATTTTATATCCTGAGACTTTGCTGAAGTTGCTTATCAGTTTCAGGAGTTTTTGGACTGAGGCGATGGGGTCTTCTAAATATACTATCATGTCGTCTGCAAATAGAGACAATCTGGCTTCCTTCTTTTTTATTTGAATACACTTTATTTCTTTTTCTTGCCTGATTTTGCTGGCTAGAACTTCCAGTACTATATTGAATAGAAGTGGTGAGAGAGGGCATCCTTGTCTAGTGCCGGATTTCAAAGGAAATGCGTCCAGTTTTTGCCCATTCAGTATGATAATGGCTGTTGGTTTGTCATAAAAAGCTTTTATTATTTTGAGATACATTCCATCAATACCGAGTTTATTTAGGGTTTTTAGCATAAAGGTTTGTTAAATTTTGTCGAAGGCCTTCTCTGCATCAGTTGAGATAATCATGTGGTTTTTGTTTTTGGTTCTGTTTATGTGGTGAATTACATTTATAGACTTGCGTATGTTGAACCTGCCTTGCATCCCAGGATGAATCCTACTTGATCATGATGGATAAGCTTTTTGATGTGCTGTTGCAATCGGCTTGGCAATATTTTATTGAATATTTTTGCATCTTTATTCATTATAAATATTGGCCTGAAGTTTTCTTTTCTTGGTGAGTCTCTGCCAGGTTTTGGTATCACATTGATGTTGGTCTCATAAAATGAACTGGGAAAGATTTCCTCTTTTTGGATTATTTGGAATAGTTTCAGAAGAAATGGTACCAGATCCTCTTTGTGTGTCAGGTAGAATTCGGCTGTGAACCTATCTGGACCTGGGCTTTTTCTTGTGTGGTAGGCTCTTAATTACTGCCTCGACTTCAGACCTTGTTATTGGTCTATTCATAGTTTCGGCTTCCTCCTGGTTTAGGCTTGGGAGGACAAAGGTGTCAAAAAATTTATTCATTTTTTCCAGGTTTACTAGTTTATGTGCAAAGAGTTGTTTGTAACATTCTCTGATGATGGTTTGAATTTCTGTGGAATCTGTGGTGATTTCCCCTTTGTCCCTTTTTTATTGCATCTACTTGGTTGTTCTGTCTTTTCTTTTTTATCAGTCTGGCTAGTGGTATGTCTATTTTGTTGATCTTTTTGAAAAACCAGCTCTTGGATTTATTGATTTTTTGAAGGGTTTTTCTTGACTCTATCTCCTTCAGTTCTGCTCTGATCTTAGTTATTTCTTGTCTTCTGCTAGTTTTGAGTTTTTTTTATCTTGCTCCTCTAGCTCTTTCAATTTTGATGATAGGGTGTCAATTTTGGATCTCTCCACTCTTCTCATATGGGCACTTATTGCTATATATTTTTCTCTAGATACTGCTTTAAATGTGTCTCAGAGATTCTGGTATGTTGTGTCTTCGTTCTCATTGGCTTTGAAGAACTTCTTTATTTCTGCCTTCATTTCATTGTTTATCCAATCAACATTCAAGAGCCAGTTGTTCAGTTTCCATGAAGCTGTGCAGTTCTGAGTTAGTTTCTGAATTCTGAGTTCTAACTTGATTGCACTATGGTCTGAACGACTGTTTGTCATTATTTCAGTTGTTTTGCATTTGCTGAGGAGTGCTTTACTTCCAATTATGTGGTCAATTTAAGAGTAGGTGTGATGTGGTGCTGAGAATAATGTATATTTTGTGGATTTGGAGTGGAGAGTTTTGTAAATGTCTATCAGATTTTTTTGTTCCAGGTCTGAGTTCGAGCCCTGGGTATCTTTGCTAATTTTCTCTCTGGTTAATCTGTCTAATATTGACAGTGGAGTGTTAAAGTCTCCCACTATTATTGTGTGGGAGTCTAAGTCTCTTTGTAAGTCGTTAAGAACTTGCCTTATGTATCTGGGTGCTCCTGCATTGGGTCCATATATATTTAGAATCGTTAGCTCTTCTTGTTGTATTGATCCTTTTACCATTATGTAATGTCCTTCTTTGTCTCTTTTGATCTTTGTTGCTTTAAATTCTATTTTATTGGAGATGAGAATTGCAACTCCTGCTTTTTCTTGCTCTCCATTTGCTTGGTAAATTTTTTTTTCATCCCTTTATTTTAAGCCTTTGTGTATCCTTGCCTGTGAGATAGGTTTTCTGGATACAGCACACCAATGGGTTTTGGCTTTTTATCCAATTTGGCACTCTGTGTCTTTTGATTGGTGCATTTAGCCCATTTACGTTTAGAGTTAATATTGTTATGTGTGAATTTGATACTGCCATCTTGATGCTAGCTGGCTGTTTTGCCGATTAGTTGATGCAGATTCTTCATTTTGTTAATGCTCTTTAGCATTGGGTATGTTTGTGGAATGGCTGGTACTGGTTGTTTCTTTCTATGTGTGGTGACTCTTTCAGGAGCTCTTGTAAAGCAGGCCTGGTGATGACAAAATCTCTGAGTACTTGCTTGTTTGCAAATGATTTTATTTTTCTTTCACTTATAAAACTCAGTTTGGCTGGATATGAAATTCTGGGTTGAAAGTGGTTTTCTTTAAGGATGTTGAATATTGGCCCCCACTCTCTTCTGGCTTGTAGAGTTTCTGCCGAGAGATCTGCTGTGAGTCTGATGGGCTTCCCTTTGTGGGTGACCCGACCTTTCTCTCTGGCTCCCCTTAGCATTTTTTCCTTTATTTTGACCCTGGTGAATCTCACAATTATGTGCCTTGGGGTTGCTCTTCCTGCAGAGTATCTTCGTGGTGTTCCCTGTATTTCCTGGACTTGAATATTGGCCTGCCTTGCTAGGTTGGGGAAATTTTCTTGGATAATATTCTGAAGAGTATTTTCCAGCTTGGATTCATTCTTTTCGTCACATTCTGGTTCACCTATCAAACGTAGGTTAGGTCTCCTCACATAGTCCCACATTTCTTGGAGACTTTGTTCATTCCTTTTTGCTCTTTTTGCTCTAATCTGGCTTCTCATTTTATTTCATTGAGTTGATCTTCGACTTCTGATATTCTTTCCTCTGCTTGGTCAATTTGGCTGTTGAAACTTGTGCATGCTTCACGAAGTTCTCATGTTGTTTTTTCTTAGCTCCTTCAATTCATTCATATTCCTCTCTAAGTTGTCCATTCCTGTTATAATTTTCTCAAATCTTTTTTCAATTCTTTTTTCAAGGTTCTTAGTTTCCTTGCATTGATTTAGAACATGTTCTTTTAGCTCACGGAAGTTTCTCATTACATTACCCACCTTCTGAAGTCTGATTCCATCATTTCATCACACTCATTCTCTGTTCAGCTTTGTTCCCTTGCTGGTGAGGAGTTTTGGTCTTTTGTAGGAGGTGAGGTGTTCTGGTTTTGGGTGTTTTCCTCCTTTTTTCACTGGTTTCTTCCCATTTTTGTGGATTTTTCCACCTGTCGTCTGAGTAGTTGCTGATTTTTTGATTGGGTCTCTGAGTGGACGCCCAGATCGTTGATGATGAAGTATTTCTGTTTCTTCGTTTTCCTTCTAACAGTCTAGCCCCTCTGCTGTAAGACTGCTGAGGTCCACTCCAGGCCCTGCTTGCCTGGGGTACACCTGTAGCAGCTGTGGAACTGTGAGCGATACTACCAGTTTTTTCTTCTGCTATCTTTTTCTCAGAATGATGCCCACCAAATGTCAGTCTGATAAGTCCTTTTTTAGGTGACTCTTTGGGTATACGGGGGTCAGGGAACTGCTTGAGGAGACAGTCTGTACTTTATAGGAGCTCAAGTGCTGAGCCGTGAGCTCCATTGTTCTTTCAGGGCTGCTTGGCATGTACGTTTAAGTCTGCTGCCACTGAACTCATAAAACCCTTTTTTTCCTCAGCTTCTTTTTCTCGGGGAGTTAGGGCTTTATTTATGAGTATCCATTGCACTGTCCTGCCCAGCTAGGAGGCAGTTTAGTCACTATTTGCCTGCCGAGTCTCTGCCCTGCTGCTGTGGGGTTTGCCCTGTTGCTGTGGGCTCTTCCCTGCTGCTGTGGGCTCCACCCTGCTGCTGTGGGCTCTGCCCTGCTGTTGTGGGCTCCTCCCTGTTGCTGTGGGCTCTGCCCTACTGTCATGGCCTCCGTTTTGTTGGTGGAGTCTCTCTGTTATGGCGGGTTTCCTCAGCAATGGCAGGCTGTGTCAGCAACAGGAGAGAACCTCAGTAGGGGCGGAATGTCTCGGTAATGGCAAACGCCCCTCCCACACCAAGCTGCACCATCCTTGGTTCAGCTGTGCCTACTGTGAAACTCTCAACCCTTAGCATTTCAAATCGCCATTTTGTTTTTTCCTGTGGGGGTGGGATCTGCCGAGCCTGATCACCTGGCTCCCTGCCTTTGAGCCCTTTTGTTTTTTTTTAAGTTGAACTGTTGACTCTTTTTCAGGTGTTTCAGTCACCTGCTGAAAGGGAACCGGGATCTGTGTGATTTCCCATGCAGCGACCCACTGTGCTGGCTCACAGTTCAATTCCCAGGAATCTCCTGGCCTAGCTCACTGTCCAAGTTCCGTTTAATCAGATGAATATGCTAATCTGCCCTCCCAAATCTCAAATTGCCAGTTTAACAGGGCATCCAGACCAGTGTGTTTTGTGTGGAGTGCCACTGCGCTGCGGCACTGGCCAAAATGGCCACACCAGATGAAACAGCTGCACTGGCGTCCCGTGTCTCTCATACACCTGGGAATTTCCCCATTCAGTGGGCAACAAAGATCCGTCTGGAAATGCGGCGTGAACTCACCCTCTGCGTCTTCACTGAGAGCTGCAGTCCTGAGTTGCTTCTACAGCACCATCTTTTCCTGCTCCCATCTGAATTCTTCTTTTTTTTGAGAGAGAGATACAGTCTCACTCTGTCACCCAGGCTGGAGTGCAGTGGCACAAGCATGGCTCACTGCAGCCTCTACCTTCTGGGCTCCAGCAATCCTCTTGCCTCTGCCTCCTGAGTAGCTGAGACTACAGGAACATGCCACTGTGCCTGATTTTTAAAAAATGTTTTGTAGAGATGGGGTCCTGCTATGTTGCCCAGTTTACCTGGGACTCCTAATGTCAAGTGATCTTTCCACCTTGGCCTCCCAAAGTTCTGGGATTATAGGTAAAAGCCATTGTAACTGGCTTGCCTGTTTTTTTTTTTAAAGACAGAATCTTTCTCTATTGCCCAGGCTGGAGTGCAGGGACATAATCTCAGCTCACTGTGACCTCCACCTCCTGGGTTCAAGCAATTCTTCTGCCTCAGCCTCCCAAGTAACTCAGCTTATAGGATCCTACCACCACACCCAACTAATGTTTGTATTTTTATTACAAGCAGGGTTTCACCAGTGGGCCAAGCTGTTCTTGACCTGCTGACTTCATGTGATCCACCCACTTCAGCCTCTCAAAATGCTATGATTGTGGCTCACTGCAACCTCTGCTCCTTGGTTCAAGCAATTATCCTGCCTCAGCCTCCCAAGTAGCTGGGATTACAGGTTCCTGCCACCATGCCAGTTTTTGTACCTTTAGCAGAGATGGTGTTTCACCATGTTGGCCAGGCTGGTCTTGAACCCCTGACCTCAGGTGATCTGCCTGCCTCAGCCTCCCAAAGTGCTATGAGCCACTGTGCCCAGCCTACTTCTATTATTACTACATTTTAATATATAATGAAATATTTACACAACTCACCATAATGTAGAATCAGTGGGAGCCCTGAGCTTGTTTTCCTGAAACTAGATTGTCCCTTCTAGGGGTGACGGGAGACAGTGAAAGATCAACAGGCATTGGATTCTCATAAGAAGCATGCAGTCCAGCTCCCTCGCATGTGCTGTTTATAGTAGGGTTTGCATTCCTATGACACCCTAACAATGCCACCAGTCTGACAGGAGGTGGAGCTCACGTGGTGATGCCAGCAATAAGGAGTGGCTGTGAACACAGATACAGCCTCCCTATCCCACCCACTGCTCACTTGCTGTTCTGCCTGCCCAGTTGCTAACAAGTGAGATGGGCACAGTGGCTCATGCCTGTAATCCCAGCACTAATGGAGACTGAAGCAGGTGGATCACCTGAGGTTGGGAGTTCGAGACCAACCTGACCAACATAGAGACACCCTGTCTCTACTAGAAATACAAAAATTATCCTGGCATTGTGTCTCATACCTGTAATCCCAGCTACTTGGGAGTCTGAGGCAGGAAAGTCACTTGAATCTGGGAGACAGAGGTTGCAGAGAGCCAAGATCATGCCATTGCATTCCAGCCTGGGCAACAAGAGCAAAACTCCCTGTCAAAAAAAAAAGCCTGGATGCAATGGCTCACAGCTGTAATCCCAACACTTTGGGAGAATGAGGAGGGTGAATCACCTGAAGTAAGGAGTTTGGGACCAGCCTGGCCAACATGGTGAAACCCCGTCTCTACTAAAAATACAAAAACTAGCCAGATGTGGTGGTACATGCCTGTAATCCCAGCTACTCAGAAGGCTGAGGCAGGAGAATTACTTAAACCTTGGATGTGGAGGTTACATTTACCTGAGATTGCACCACTGCACAGAGTGAGACTCTGTCTCAACAGAAAAAAAGAAAAACAAAAACAAAAACAGGCTACAGACTGGTACTGATCCGTGGCCAGGAGGGTTGGGGACCCCAGCTGTAGACAATATGTAATGATCAAATCAGGGTAACTGAGACAGTCATCACCTCAAATATTTATCTTTTGTTTTGGGAACACAAAAATCCTTCTCTTTTAGCTATCTTGAAATATTCAAATAAATTCTCATTCACTGTAATTTCCCTTATGCACTATTGATTACTGTAACTTATTCCTTCTATCTAGTCCTTCTTGTCTTTCATTCATTCTTTTTTAAAATTATTTTCATTTATTTCTCAGATAGTCTCTCTCTTTCTGCCAGGCTACAGTGCAGTGACATAATCTCGACGCACTGTAACCTTCACCTCCTGGGTGCAGGCAATTCTCCTGCCTCAGCCTCCCGAGTAGTTGGGATTACAGGCATGCATCACTATTCCTAGCTAACTTTTTTATTTTTAGTAGAGATGGAGTTTCACCATGTTGTCCAGGCAGATCTTGAACTCCTGACCTCAAGCAATCCACCCACCTCGGCCTCCCAAAGTGCTGGGATTACAGGTATGAGCCACAGCACCAGGCCATTTATTCATTCTTCCATTCATTCATTCTATGAATAACTACTGCCTGGTTATCATATACTTCAGCAGGGTTCAAGGTTCTGGGGAAACAGCAATGAGCAAAACATAGTTGCTGCTCTCTTAATGGATCCATCCATTCTAATGAGGGGGAAAGAGACAGGGTATCCATAAACAAACCATTAATACAGATAGCACATCAGGTGGACAGCGCTATGAAAAATAAAAATTAAAGCAGGTACAGCCAGGTGCAGTGGTTCCCACCTGTAATTCCAGCACTTTGGGAGGCTGAGGTGGATGGATCCCTTGAGGTTAGAAGTTCAAGACCAGCCTGGCCAACATGGTGAAATGCCATCTCTACTAAAAGTAGAAAAAAAATGACCCAGGTGTGGTGGCACCCGCCTGTAATCCTAGCTACTCAGGAGGATGAGGTGGGAGAATTGCTTGAACTTGGGAAGTGGAGGTTGCAGTGAGCCAACATTGTGTCACTGCACTCTAGTCTGGGGAACAGAGCAAGACTCTGTCTTCAAAAATAATAAAGTAAAGAGAAATCAGGTGAGGGTTAGAGTGAATTAGCATGAGCAGGAATGCTGTGGTGGTGGCAAAGGTGGTCAAAAAAAGGCCATTCTTTGAAGGTGATAGACATGAGGGATGAGCCTGGGGACTCCTAGGGAGAGCAGCATGGGAGAACCCTAGGTGTTGGTCCCATTTGTGATCCTTTTGTTTAGTTTTGTTTTGTTTTTGACACAAAGTCTTGCTCTGTCACCCAGGATGGAGTGAGGTGGCACAATCTCGGCTCACTGCAATCTCCACCAACCAGGTTCAAGGCACCTCAGCCTCCCAAAGAGCTGGGATGGCAGCCGTGAGTCACTGTGCCTGGCCTATGCATCAACATGTTTAAATTCTTCTGAAAACTGTGCTTTAGGAAGAGTGTTCTGACAGCCATCGAAAATAAATGACAGAATGGCAGGACAAGGATCACGTCAGTGATAGGGAGGCACTGGACATTTGCTGGCCAGCAGAAGGAAAGCCACTCAGACCCTGGATTCTACCTCTGCATCCTGCCTACACCTGAACCCTCCTCCCCACATCAGTAGAAGCCTGGAACTCTCAGAACAGCAGACCTCGCCAGCCGCTGTCACCTTCACCAGAATGATGTGATTAATTGATTCATGCAGAAGACAGCAGGAACCCTGAGAGAACAGGATCCAGAATGTGTGGGTTTTGATGGACAGGGTGGTAAAATCTGGGAGGCTCCAACTACCTCACCTCCTGAGCCCCACACTCCTTCCCCAGTTATGTTCAGCATAGAGACTAGAGTGACATGACCAGAAATGTAGACGATTGGAAGGACACAAGCGACACGGAGAAGAGGAGACTAGAGGTCCACAAGGTGCGCAGCTACTGGCCTCAGATGCCCAGAACTCTGTCCAGAAATGCTCCCTCCCAGCCATGGAACTTGATGTTCCTCAAGTCCCTGAGGATGGAACTGGTGATCTGGGCCCGCAATCCTTCTGCCTCATTTGCTCTCCTAGGGTTGGAGGGAAGAGAGAGATGAAGACATGGCTGGTCCAGAATTCTCCCCTGCACCCTGACAGTCACTCTGCAGCAAATCCCACTGATTTCGCCAACTGTGTCCCAAAGCTGTCTGCCTCTCTGCATCTCTGACCCTCAGTCCTGATCCATCCACCATCATCCTGTGCCAGGACTCCTACAGGAGCTGACCCAGGACCACTGCCCCACGAAGGTGGCTTCTGATGCCCAGAGAACAGAGGCTGCCCCTAAGACCACTTCGGTATGGTGCCATCAGAAAGGCTACCTGGAGGTGGGTAATGCCTGAGCTACATCTTTCTTTCTTTCTTTTACATTTTTGGTGGAGTTGTGGGGTCTCACACTGTTGCCCAGGCTGGCCTCAAACTCCTGGGCTCAAGTGACCCTCTGCCCCTGCCCTCCTAAAGTGCTGGGATTACAACCTGAGCTACATGTTAAATGACCAGGACTTGGGTGCTGGGCAGGCAGAGGATGAGGGAGGGAAGGCTCTGAGACAGGGAACAGCAAACACCTAGGCAGAGGGAGCAGCATGACTCAGAGGACACTCGTGGCAAGAGGAGTGCATGGGCAGGGTCACTTGGCACTTTAGGGTCAGGCAGGAGATTGGGGTCTGTGTTTCACCGGGGAGGGGCATCATCAGAATACAGCTGTCTGGAGAAGGCATTTTGTTATCTTTTGAGATGGAGTCTTGCTCTGTTACCAGGCTGGAGTGCAGTGGCACAAACTCAGCTCACTGTAACCTCTGCCTCCTGGGTTCAAGTGATTCTCCTGCCTGAGATTCTGGAGTAGCTGGGATTATAGGTACCTGCCACCATGCTCAGCTAATCTTGGTATTTTTTAATAGAGAGATCATTTTGCCATTTTGGCCAGGCTGGTTTTGAACTCCTTACCTCAGGAGATCCACCTGTCTCGACCCCCCAAAGTGCTGGGATCACAGGCATGAGTCACTGGGCCTAGAGGAATCCATGCAGAAGGTTAGATAAACATTCCAAGTGACAGATGGACATTGGGACAGCTGGGCCTAGAGAGGAAATAAGTTCCTTCTCTCCATGCCCCTTCCCTCCCTTCCTCTCTCCCGCCTTTCTTTCTTTTTTTACCTACTCCTTTCTTCTGCTCTCCTGCCTTTCTTTCTGCCCTCTTTTTCCCCTCCCTCCTCACTTTCTTTTTTCCTTCCTCATTCCTCCTCTTCCTCTTTCCTTTTCTCCATCTGTCCTCCCCTTTCCAATCTTCCATCCCTCCTTTTCACTCTTCCCATCCCTCCTTTCTCCCCATCCCTCCCTTCTTTCCTTTCTCCCTCCTACCCTTCTTCCCTCCATCCCTTCTTCCATAGTTCTCAAACACTGGTCTGGCACCTTCTGCATGCTGAGAACTAACTAGATACTGAGTCTGCCACAGGGACTGGCCTGTGCTGCTGTGGAGCTTCCAGTCTAAGGAGAGCAAGGCCATCCGCCCCTGCCAGGTGCTTCCTGAAGGGCCCTTTAGAAAGAGGGAAGTGCTGGGGAAAAGCAAAAATAAACCCAGGACAGGCCAAGGAAGGGAGCTGCTGAGAGGAGAGAAATGAGCAGACCATGTCCTTGCTGGACGATGGTGAGGGAGGTGGCCCTGACTGCAGCAGGTGCTGGAGGGACAAGGGTCTTCTGGAGTGAGGATGGTCCAGGTGGAGGGAACAGCTAAATCAGATGCCTGGAGAGATGTGTGAACAACAGGCAGGTGTGAGGATGGGGAAGGGGAATAGGTGGGAGATGGGTGGAAGGTGAGTCTGGAGGAAATGAGGCAGCTCAGGGCGGGCCAGGTGGGCCACTGTGGGGTCTTTGGCTCAGACTGAAGAAAATTGGGCTGCTGTGAGTCTGAGCAAAGGAGGGTGCAATGGATTCAGCTCACACAGGTCTCCTGTGGCTGGAAGTGGAGAGAGGCTCGGGCAGAAGTAAGGAGTGAGCCAGGGCTTTGCTACTGGATGCATTTTCAAGATGGCACCAAGCAAATCTTCTGACTGATGGGGTGCAGGAGAAAAAGGCATTGATCTGACCCGGGGCCTGGGGTCTGAATACTGGAGGGAAGAGCCATCGTCCAATGTGATGGGGAGAAAGCGGGGCAGGTCTACACAATGGGCAACTCACAGAGACAAGAACAAAGCCAGACCTGCTGGCTCCCACTCAGCTCTGCCTTCCATATCACACACACCAGGGCCTGTGTCTTCCTCCCTACTTCCTGCCTGGTTCATCTTTTTCCCAAAAGTCTAACCTGACAGTGATTCCTCTTCTTGGTGATGAAGAAATTCAAAGGCAGGTGGCTCAGGAAGAAAGCAAGGGTGGAGGGACCCAGGAGCTGGTAACAGAGGGGACAGAATGTCAGGTGATCCTGACAAGCCCAGCTGCCAGAGGTGTGTGAACCACAGCAGCTCCATCTTGAACAGGAGCTGGGTAAAAGGAGGCTGAGACCTACTGGGCTGCTTTCCAGGCAGTGAAGTCATTCTGAGTCACAGGATAAGACAGGAGGGATGCACAGGATACAGGTCACAGAGACGTTGCTAGTAAAACAGGCTGCAGTAAAATAGCCAGTCCAAAACCCACCAAAACCAAGGTGGCAACAAGAGTGACCTCTGCTCATCCTCACTGCTACATTACCACCAGTGCCAAGATGGTTTACAAATGCCATGGCAACGTCAGAAAGTTTCTCTATATGATCTACAAAAAAAAGTCATGAATAATCTACTCCTCATTCAACATGTCATAAAGAAATGACCCTAAATATGGGCATCAATACACTCTGGGCTGCTCTATGAAGTAGTTATTTTATCATCACTTTCCTATAAAACTTGCTTTTTTAAAAAAGAATAAACTAGCTCTGTGGCTCACAACTGTAATCCCAGCAGTTTGGGAGGCTGAGGCAGGCGAATCATCTGAGGCCAAGAGTTAGAGATAAGCCTGGCCAACATGATGAAACACTGTCTCTACTAGAAATATAAAAATTAGCCCACACCAACATGGTGGAGCCCATGGAAACAGGGTGGAGCCAATGACAGTAGGGTGGAGCCCACAGCAACAGAGAGGAGCCCACAACAGCAGGGCAGAGACCACAGCAGCAGGGCAGAGACCACAGCAACAGGGCAAACACCATGGCAGCAGGATGGAGCCTCGGCAGGCAGATAGTGACTAAACTGTCTCCTAACTGGGCAGGAAAGTGCAACAAATACTCATAAATAAAGCCCTAACTCCCCAAGACAGAGCATCTGAGAAAAAAAAGGATTTTATGAGTTCAGCTGCAGCAGACTTAAACGTACATGCCAAGCATCCCTGAATGAACAACAAAGCTCACAGGTCAGAACTTGAGCTTCTATAAAGTACAGACGGTCTCCTCAAGCAGCTCCCTGACCCTCGTATACCCAAAGAGTCACCTAAAAAAGGACTGATCAGACTGACATTTGGTGGGCATCATTCTGGGACAAAGATAGCAGAAGAAGAAACTGGTAGCATCCCTCACTGTTCTGTAGCTGCGACCAGTGTACCCCAGAGAAGCAGGGCCTGGAGTGGACCTCAGCAGTCTTACAGCAGAGGGGCTAGACTGTTAGAAGGAAAACGAAGAAACAGAAATACTTCATCATCAACAATCTGGGCCTCCACTCAGAGACCCAACTGAAAAATCAGCAACTACTCAGACGACAGGTAGATAAATTCACAAAAACGGGGGGAAAAAAAACAGCACAAAAAGGAGGAAGACACCCAAAACCAGAACACCTCGCCTCCTACAAAAGACCAAAACTCCTCACCAGCAAGGGAACAAAGCTGGACAGAGAATGAGTGTGATGAAATGATGGAATCAGACTTCAGAAGGTGGGTAATGAGAAACTTCTGTGAGTTAAAAGAACATGTTCTAAATCAATGCAAAGAAACTAAGAACCTTGAAAAAAGGTTTGAGAAAATTATAACAGCAATGGACAACTTAGAGAGGAATATGAATGAATTGAAGGAGCTGAAAAACACAACATGAGAACTTCATGGAGCATGCACAAGTTTCAACAGCCGAATTGACCAAGCAGAAGAAAGGATATCAGAAGTCGATGCACACGAATGTTCATTGCAGCACTGTTTACAATAGCAAAGACCTGGAACCAACCCAAATGCCCATCGATGATAGACTGGACTGGGAAAATGTGGCATATATACACCATGGAATATTATGCAGCAATCAAAAATGATGAGTTTGTGTCCTTTGTAAGGACATGGATGAATCTGGAGAACATCATTCTCAGCAAACTGACACAAGAACAGAAAAACTAATACCGCATATTCTCACTTATAGGTGAGTGAGAGAAATGAGAACACATGGACACAGGGAGGGGGTCTACTACACACTGGGGTGTATTGGGGGTAATGGTGGAGGGACAGTGGTGGGGGGGCTGTGGAGGGATTGATTGGGGATAAATGCCAAGTGTGGGTGAAGGAAAGGAAGGCAGCAAAGCACGCTGACATGTGTGTACCTATGCAACTATCTTGCATGTTCTGCACATGTACCTCAAAACTTATAATGCAATAAATATTTAAAAAAAGGAAGACAATATTAGAAAAAAAGCACAAAAAGGAATGAACAAAGTCTCCAAGAAATGTGGAACTATGTGAGGAGACCTAATCTATGTTTGATAGGTGTACCAGAATGTGATGAAGAGAATGAATCCAAGCTAAAAAATACTCTTCAGAATATTATCCAAGAAAACTTCCCCAACCTAGCAAGGCAGGCCAATATTCAAGTCCAGGAAATACAGAGAACACCACAAACATAATCTGCAAAAAGAGCAACCAAAAGGCACATAATCATGAGATTCATCAGAACTAAAATGAAAAAGAAAATGCTAAGGGAATCAAGAGAGAAAGGTCCCGTCACCCACAAAGGGAAGCCCATCAGACTCACAGCAGATCTCTCGGCAGAAACTCTACGAGCCAGAAGAGAGTGGGGGCCAATATTTAACATCCTTAAAGAAAAGAACTTTCAACACAGAATTTTATATCCAGCCAAACTGATTTTCATAAGCAAAGAAAAAATAAAATCCTTCATGAACAAGCAAGTACTCAGAGATTATGTCCCCACCAGGCCTGGTTTACAAGAGCTCCTGAAAGAGGCACTACACATAGAAAGAAATAACCAGTACCAGCCATTCTAAAAACATACCAAATGCTAAAGAGCATCAACAAAATGAAGAATCTGCATCAACTAATGGGCAAAACAGCGAACTAGCATCAAAATGGCAGTATCAAATTCACACATAACAATATTAACCCTAAATGTAAATGGGCTAAATGCACCAATCAAAAGTCACAGAGTGCCAAATTGGATAAAATCCAAAACCCATCGGTGTGCTGTATTTAGGAAACCCATTTCACATGCAAGGATACACAAAGGCTTAAAATAAAGGGATGAAAAAAGATTAACCAAGCAAATGGAGAGCAAAAAAAAAGCAGGAGTTGCAATTCTCATCTCCAATAAAATAGAATTTAAAGCAACAAAGATCAAAAGAGACAAAGAAGGACATTAAATAATGGTAAAAGGATCAATACAACAAGAAGAGCTAACAATTCTAATTATATATGGACCCAATTCAGGAGCGCACAGATACATAAGGCAAGTTCTTAATGACTTACAAAGAGACTTAGACTCCCACACAATAATAGTGGGAGACTTTAACATTCCACTGTCAATAGCAGACAGATCAACCAGACAGAAAATTAACAAGGATACACAGGGCTTGAACTCAGACCTGGAATAAGCAAACCTGATAGACATTTACAGAACTCTCTACTCCAAATCCACAGAATATACATTCTTCTCAGCACCACATCAAGCCTACTCCAAAATTGACCACATAATTGGAAGTAAAGCACTCCTCAGCAAATGCAAAACAACTGAAATCATAAAAAACAGTCTCTCAGACAATAGTGCAATCAAGTTGGAACTCAGAATTCAGAAACTAACTCAAACCACACAGCTTCATGGAAACTGAAACACTGGCTCTTGAATGTTGATTGGATAAACAATGAAATGAAGGTAGAAATAAAGAAGTTCTTCAAAGCCAACAAGAACAAAGACACAACATACCAGAATCTCTGAGACACATTTAAAGCAGTATCTAGAAAAATATATATAGCAATAACTGCCCATATGAGAAGAGGGGAGAGATCAAAAATTGACACCCTATCAACAAAATTGAAAGAGCTAGAGGAGCAAGATCAAAAAAACTCAAAAGCTAGCAAAAGCCAAGAAATAACTAAGATCAGAGCAGAATTGAAGGAGATAGAAACACGAAAACCACTTCAAAAAATCAATAAATCCGAAGGAGGCAAGATGGCGTCGTAGAGGCGACTCAGGATTGCAGCTCTCAGTGAAGGCACAGAGGGTGAGTCCTAGCCACATTCTCGGATGTTCCTTTTATGCCCACAGAGCGTTGAAAGACCCAGGTGAGGGAGAGACATGGGACGTTAGCACAGCCGGCTAACGCCGACTCCAGCCGCCTCTTCGGCCGGCGCTGCAGCGGGACCCAGCACGGAACTCACTGGTCTGGGTGCCCTGTTAAACTGGCAATCTGAGATTTGGAAGGGCAGATTGGCATGTTCATCTGATTGAACGGGACTTGGACAATGAGCCAGACCAGGAGTTGCCTTGGAAGCGTGATCTGAGCCGGGATAGTGGGCAGTGGCACGGGAGATTGCATGGATCCCAGTGCCCTATTGGCAGGCTACTGGGGCACCAGTAAGAGAGTCAACCTTTCAGCTTGGGGAGAGGAAGAGAGAGAGAGAGGACGGACTCTGAGGAAGGGAGCTGGGTGATCGGGCTCGGCGGGTCCCATGCTCACGGGGACAAGCAGGGCGGCGACTGGAGATGCTTGGGGCTGAGAGTTTTGCTGCTGGCATCTAGGATGGTGCAGCCCAGTAAGGGAGGGGCGTCCACCATTGCTGATGCAGTCCACCCCCACTGAAGTACCGCCCAGGACTGATGCGGCCTGCCGTTGCCGAGGCAACCTGCCATAACAGAGAGACCTGCTCCACAGCAGAAGGGAGCCCAGCAGAACAGGGTGGACCTGCGCTAGCAGGTCAGAGCCCGCAGGCAAATAGTGAATAGACTGCCGCCTAGTGGGGCAGGACAGTGCAACAGATACTCATAAAGAAAGCCCCAACTCCTGAGACAGAGCATCTAAGGGGGGGAAAGGGTGGTGTTTTATGAGTTCTATTGCAGCAGACATAAACAACCTCCCAACAACCCTGAATGAACAACGGAGCTCACAGCTCAGCACTGGAGCTCCTATAAAGCACAGACTGTCTCCTCAAGCAGCCCCTGACCCCTGTATATCCAAGGAGTCACCCCAGAAAAGGACTAATCAGACTGACATTTGGCTGGCATCATTCTGGAACAAGGACAGCAGAAGAAGAAACTGGTATCATCCTCACTGTTCTGCAGCTGCTGCAGGTATACCCCAGACAAGCAGGGCCTGGAGTGGACCTCAGCACTCATACAGCAGAGGGATAGACCATTAGAGGAAAACTAAGTAACAGAAATACTTCATCATCAACAATCTCAGTGTCCACACAGAGACCCAATTGAAAAATCAGCAACTACTAAGACGACAGGCGGATAAATCCATAAAGATGGGAAGAAACCAGCGCAAAAGGAGGAAAACACCTGAAACCAAAACACCTCACCTCCAAAAAGGACCAAAACTCCTCACCAGCAAGGGAACAAAGCTGGACGGAGAATGAATGTGACGAAATGACGGAATCAGACTTCAGAAAGTGGATAATGAGAAACTTCAGTGAGCTAAAGGAACATGTTCTAAACCAGTGCAAAGAAACTAAGAACCTTGAAAAAGATTTGAAAAAGATTCGAGGAATTGATAACAAGAATGGACAACTTAGAGAGGAATATGAATGAATTGAAGGAGCTGAAAACACAACACGAGAACTTCGAAGCATGCACAAGTTTCAACAGCCGAATTGACCAAGCAGAAGAAAGAATATCAGAAGTTGAAGATCAACTCAATGAAATAAAACGAGAAACCAAGATTAAAGAAAAAGTACAAAAGGAATGAACAAAATCTCCAAGAAATGTGGGACTATGTGAAGAGACCCAACCTACGTTTGATAGGTGTACCAGAATGTGATGAAGAGAATGAATCCAAGCTGGAAAACACTCTTCAGGATATTATCCAGGAAAATTTCCCCAACCTAGCAAGACAGGTCAATACTCAACTCCAGGAAATACAGAGAACACCACAAAGATACTCTGCAAGAAGAGCAACCCCAAGGCACATAATCGTCAGATTCACCAGGGTTGAAATGAAGGAGAAAATACTAAGGGCAGCCAGAGAGAAAGGTCGGTCACCCACAAAGGGAAGCCCATCAGACTCACAGCAGATCTCGGCAGAGACTCTACAAGCCAGAAGAGAGTGGGGCCAATATTCAACATCCTTAAAGAAAAGAGCTTTCAACCCAGAATTTCATATCCAGCCAAACTGAGCTTCATAAGTGAAGGAAAAATAAAATCCTTCACGAACAAGCAAGTACTCAGAGATTTTGTCACCACTAGGCCTGCTTTACAAGAGCTCCTGAAAGAGGCACTACACATAGAAAGAAACAACCAGTTCCAGCCATCCTAAAAGCATACCAAATGCTAAAGACCATCAACAAAATGAAGAATGTACATGAACCAATGGGCAAAACAGCCAGCTAGCATCAAAATGGCAGTATCAAATTCACACATAACAATATTAACCCTGAATGTAAATGGGCTAAATGCACCAATCAAAAGACACAGACTGGCAAATTGGATAAAAACCAAAACCCATCAGTGTGCTGTATCCAGGAAACCCACCTCACATGCAAAGATACACAAAGGCTCAAAATAAAGGATGGAGGAAGATTTACCAAGCAAATGGAGAGCAAAAAAGCAGGAGTTGCAATTCTCATCTCTGATAAAATAGACTTTAAAGCAACAAAGATCAAAAGGGACAAAGAAGGTCATTACATAATGGTAAAAGGATCGATACAACAAGAAGAGCTAACGATTCTAAATATATATGGACCCAATGTAGGAGCACCCAGATATATAAGGCAAGTTCTTAATGACTTACAAAGAGACTTAGACTCCCACACAATAATAGTGGGAGACTTTAACACTCCACTGTCAATAGCAGACAGATCAACCAGACAGAAAATTAACAAGGATATCCAGGACTTGAACTCAGACCTGGAACAAGCAAACCTGATAGACATTTACAGAACTCTCCACCCCAAATCCACAGAATATACATTCTTCTCAGCACCACATCACACCTACTCCAAAATTGACCACATAATTGGAAGTAAAGCACTCCTCAGCAAATGCAAAACAACGGAAATCATAACAAACAGTCTCTCAGACCATAGTGCAATCAAGTTGGAACTCAGAATTCAGAAAATAACTCAGAACGCACAGCTTCATGGAAACTGAACAACTGGCTCTTGAATGTTGATTGGATAAACAATGAAATGAAGGCAGAAATAAAAAGTTCTTTGAAACCAACGAGAATGAAGACACAACGTACCAGAATCTCTGGGACACATTTAAAGCAGTCTGTAGAGGAAAATATATAGCAATAAGTGCCCACATGAGAAGAGTGGAGAGATCCAAAATTGACACCCTATCATCAAAATTGAAAGAGCTAGAGGAGCAAGATCAAAAAGCTCAAAACCTAGCAAGACAAGAAATAACTAAGATCAGAGCAGAACTGAAGGAGATAGAGACAAGAAAACCCTTCAAAAATCAATAAATCTAAGAGCTGGTTTTTGAAAAGATCAACAAAATAGACAGACCACTAGCCAGACTGATAAAAAGAAAAGAGAGAACAACCAAATAGATGCAATAAAAACGATAAAGGGAAATCACCACAGATTCCACAGAAATTCAAACCATCATCAGAGAATACTACAAACAACTCTATGCACATAAACTAGTAAATCAGGAAGAAATGGATAAATTCCTGACGCCTGTGTCCTCCCAAGCCTAAACCAGGAGGAAGCCGAAACTATGAATAGACCAATAACAAGGTCTGAAGTTGAGGCAGCAATTAAGAGCCTACCACAAAAAAAGCCCAGGTCCAGATGGGTTCACAGCTGAATTCTACCAGACACACAAAGAGGATCTGGTACCATTCCTTCTGAAACTATTCCAAATAATCCAAAAAGAGGGAACCCTTCCCAAATCATTTTATGAGACCAACATCATCCTGATACCAAAACCTGGCAGAGACTCAACAAGAAAAGAAAACTTCAGGCCAATATCCATGATGAACATAGATGCAAAATCTTCAATAAAATACTGGCAAACCGATTGCAACAGCACATTAAAAACTTATCCATCATGATCAAGTAGGATTCATCCTGGGATGCAAGGCTGGTTCAACATACGCAAGTCTATAAATGTAATTCACCACATAAACAGAAGCAAAACAAAACCACATGATTATCTCAATTGATGCAGAGAAGGCATTTGACAAAATTCAACAGCCCTTTATGCTAAAAACCCTCAATAAACTTGGTATTGATGGAACATATCTCAAAGTAATAAAAGCTATTTATGACAAACCAACAGCCAATATCATACTTAATGGGCAAAAACTGGAAGCATTCCCTTTGAAATCCGGCACTAGACAAGGATGCCCTCTCTCACCACTTCTATTCAACATAGTACTGGAAGTTCTAGCCAGAGCAATCAGGCAAGAAAAAGAAATAAAGGGTATTCAAATAGGAAAGGTGGAAGCCAAATTGTCTCTATTTGCAGACGACATGATAGTATACCTAGAAGACCCCATCACCTCAGCCCAAAAGCTCCTGCAACTGATAAGCAACTTCAGCAAAGTCTCAGGATATAAAATCAATGTTCAAAAATCACAAGCATTCCTATACACCAATAACAGACTTAAAGAGAACCAAATCAAGAACGAACTGCCATTCACAATTGCTACAAAGAAAATAAAATACCTAGGAATACAACTCACTAGGAATGTAAGGGACCTCTTTAAGGAAAACTACAAACAACTGCTCAACGAAATAAGAGAGGACACAAACAGATGGAGAAACATTCCATGTTCGTGGTTAGGAAGAATCAATATCGTGAAAATGGCTATACTGCCCAAAGTAATTTACACAATCAATGCTATCCCCATCAAACTACCATTGAATTTCTTCACAGAACTGGAAAACCACCATGAATTTCATATGGAACCAAAAAGAGCCCGTGATAGCCAAGTCAATTCTAAGCAAAAGAACACAGCGGAGGCATCACGCTACCAGACTTCAAACTATACTACAAGGCTACAGTAATCAAAACAGCATGGTACTGGTACCAAAACAGAGATATAGACCAATGGAACAGAACAGAAGCATCGGAGGCAACACAACATATCTACAACCATATTATCTTTGATAAACCAGACAAAACAGGCAATGGGGAAAGGATTCCTATTTAATAAATGGTGTTGGGAAAACTGGCTAGCCATGTGCAGAAAGCAGAAACTGGACCCCTTCCTGACACCTTACACTAAAATTAACTCCAGATGGATTAAAGACTTAAACGTAAGACCTGACACCATAAAAACCCTAGAAGAAAATCTAGGCAAAACCATTCAGGACATAGGAGTAGGCAAGGACTTCATGAACAAAACACCAAAAGCATTGGCAACAAAAGCCAAAATAGACAAATGGGACCTAATCAAACTCCACAGCTTCTGCACGGCAAAAGAAACAGTCACTAGAGTGAATCGGCAACCATCAGAATGGGAAAAATCTTTGCAGTTTACACATCTGACAAAGGGCTGATATCCAGAATTTACAAAGAACTCAAACAGATTTACAGAAAAATAAACAAGCCCATTCAAAATGGGCAAAGGATATGAACAGAAACTTTACAAAAGAAGACATACATGAGGCCAACAAACATATGAAAAAGTGCTCATCATCATTGGTCATTAGAGAGATGCAAATCAAAACCACATTGAGATATCATCTCACACCAGTTAGAATGGCGATCATTAAAAATCTGGAGACAGCAGATGCTGGAGAGGATGTGGAGAAATAGGAACACTCTTACACTGTTGGTGGGAGTGTAAATTAGTTCAACCATTGTGGAAGACAGTGTGGCGATTCCTCAGGGACCTAGAAATAGAAATTCCATTTGACCCAGCAATCCCATTACTGGGTATCTATCCAAAGGACTATAAATCGTTCTACTATAAGGACACATGCACACGAATGTTCATTGCAGCACTGTTTACAATAGCAAAGACCTGAACCAACCCAAATGCCCATCGATGATAGACTGGACTGGGAAAATGTGGCACATATACACCATGGAATATTATGCAGCAATCAAAATGATGAGTTTGTGTCCTTTGTAAGGACATGGATGAATCTGGAGAACATCATTCTCAGCAAACTGACACAAGAACAGAAAAGAAATACTGCATATACTCACTCATAGGTGGGTGAGAAAATGAGAACACATGGACACAGAGAGGCGTCTACTATACACTGGGGACTGTTGGGGAAATGGGGAGGGACAGTGGGGGCTGGGGAGATAGCCTGGGATGAATACCAAGTGTGGGTGAAGGGGAGGAAGGCAGCAAACACACTGCCATGTGTGTACCTATGCAACTATCTTGCACGTTCTGCACATGTACCCCAAAACCTATAATGCAATAAAAATTTTTAAAAAATCAATAAATCCAAGAGCTGGTTTTTGAAAAGATCAACAAAATAGACAGACCACTAGCCAGACTAATAAAAAGAAAAGAGAGAACAACCAAATAGACGCAATAAAAAACGATAAAGGGGAAATCAATACAGATTACACAGAAATTCAAAACCATCATCAGAGAATATTACAAACACCTATGCACATAAACTAGTAAACCTCGAAGAAATGGATAAATTTATGGACACCTGTGTCCTCCCAAGCCTAAACCAGGAGGAAGCCAAGACTATGAATAGACCAATAACAAAATCTGAAGTTGAGGCAGCAATTAAGAGCCTACCATACAAAAAAAGACCAGGTCCAGATGGGTTCACAGCCAAATTCTGCCAGAAACACAACGAGGAGATGGTACCATTTCTTCTGAATCTATTCCAAATAATCCAAAAGAGGAAATCCTTCCCAATTCATTTTTTGAGACCAACATCATCCTGATACCAAAACCCAGCAGAGACTCAACAAGAAAAGAAAACTTCAGGCCAATATCGATGATGAACATAGATGCAGAAATCTTCAATAAAATATTGGCAAGCTGATTGCAACAGCACATCAAAAAGCTGATCCACCAAGATCAAGTAGGATTCATCTCAGTGATGCAAGGCTGGTTCATCATACGCAAGTCTATAAACGTAATTCACCACATTAACAGAACCAAAAACAAAAACCACATGATTATCTCAATTGACACAGAGAAGGCCTTTGACAAAATTCAACAAGCACTTTATGCTAAAAACCCTCAATAAACTCGGTATTGATAGAATGTATCTCAAAGTATTAAAAGCTATTTACAACAAACCAACAGCCAATATCATACTTAATGGGAAAAAAACTGAAAGCATTCCCTTTGAAATCCAGCACTAGACAGGGATGCCCTCTCTCACCACTTCTATTCAATATAGTACTGAAAGTTCTAGCCAGATAAATCAGGCAAGAAAAAGAAATAGAGTGTATTCAAATAGAAAAGAAAAAAGCCTAATTGTCTCTATCTGCAGAAGACATGATAGTATACCTAGAAGACCCCATGGCCTCAGCCCAAAAACTCCTGAAACTGATAAGCAACTTCAGCAATGTCTCAGGATATAAAATCAATGTGCAAAAATCACAAGCATTTCTATACACCAATAACAGACTTAAAGAGAGTTAAATCAAGAATGAACTGCAATACACAATTGCTACAAAGAGAATAAAATACCTAGGAATACAACTTACATGGAACGTAAGGGACCTCTTCAAGGAAAACTACAAACCACTGCTCAACATAATAAGAGAGGACACAAACAGATGAAGAAACATCCCATACTCATGGTTAGGAAGAATGAATATCATGAAAATGGCTATACCTCCCTAAGTAATTTACATAATCAATGCTATCCCCATCGAGCATTGACTTTCTGCACAGAACTGTAAAAAACCACCTTGAACTTCATATGAAACCAAAAGAGCCCGCATAGCCAAGTCAATCCTAAGCAAAAAGAACACAGTGGGAGGCATCACACTACCAAACTTCAAACTATACTACAAGGCTACAGTAATCAAAACAGCATGGTACTGGTATCAAAACAGAGATATACACCAATGGAACAAAACAGAGGCATCCGAGGCAACACAGCATATCTACAACCATACAATCTTTGATAAACCTGACAAAACAAGCAATGGGGAAAGGATTCCTGTTTAATAAATGGTGTTGGGAAAACTGGCTAGCCATGTGCAGAAAGCAGAAACTGTACCCTTCCTGACACCTTACACTAAAATTAACTCCAGATGGATTAAAGACTTAAACATAAGACCTGGCACCATAAAGACCCTAGAAGAAAATCTAGGCAAAACCATTCAGGACATAGGAGTAGGCAAGGACTTCATGAACAAAACACCAAAGCATTGGCAACAAAAGCCAAAATAGACAAATGGGACCTAATCAAACTCCACAGCTTCTGCACAGCAAAAGAAACAGTCACTAGAGTGAATCAGCAACCAACAGAATGGGAAAAATCTTTGCAGTTTACCCAACTGACAAAGGGCTGATATCCAGAATTTACAAAGAACTCAAACAGATTTACAGGAAAAATAAACAAGCCCATTCAAAATGGGCAAAGGATATGAACAGACACTTTACAAAAGAAGACATACATGAGGCCAACAAACACATGAAGAAATGCTCATCATCACTGGTCATTAGAGAGATGCAAATCAAAACCACATTGAGATACCATCTTACACCAATTAGAATGGCGATCATTAAAAATCTGGAGAAAACAGATGCTGGAGAGGATGCGGAGAAATAGGAACACTTCTACACTGCTGGTGGGAATGTAAATTTGTTCAATCATTGTGGAAGACAGTGTTGAGTCCTCAAGGACCTAGAAATAGAAATTTCATTTGACCCATCAATCCCATTACTGGGTAGGACTATAAATCGTTCTTCTATAAGGACACATGCACACGAATATTCATTGCAGCACTGTTTACAATAGCAAAGACCTGAACCAACCCAAATGCCCATCGATGATAGAGTGGACTGGGAAAATGTGGCACATATATACCATGGAATATTATACAGTAATCAAAACAGCATGGTACTGGTATCAAAACAGAGATATACACCAATGGAACAAAACAGAGGCATCCGAGGCAACACAGCATATCTACAACCATACAATCTTTAAAAACCTGACAAAAACAAGCAATGGGGAAAGAACTTCCTGTTTAATAAATAGTGTTGGGAAAACTGGCTAGCCATGTGCAGAAAGCAGAAACTGTACCCCTTCCTGACACCTTACACTAAAATTAACTCCAGATGGATTAAAGACTTAAACATAAGACCTGGCACCATAAAGACCCTAGAAGAAAATCTAGGCAAAACCATTCAGGACATAGGAGTAGGCAAGGACTTCATGAACAAAACACCAAAGCATTGGCAACAAAAGCCAAAATAGACAAATGGGACCCAACTCCACAGCTTCTGCACAGCAAAAGAAACAGTCACTAGAGTGAATCAGCAACCAACAGAATGGGAAAAAAATTTTGCAGTTTACCCAACTGACAAAGGGCTGATATCCAGAATTTACAAAGAACTCAAACAGATTTACAGGAAAAAAAAACAAGCCCATTCAAAATGGGCAAAGGATATGAACAGACACTTTACAAAAGAAGACATACATGAGGCCAACAAACACATGAAGAAATGCTCATCATCACTGGTCATTAGAGAGATGCAAATCAAAACCACATTGAGATACCATCTTACACCAATTAGAATGGCGATCATTAAAAAATCTGGAGAAAACAGATGCTGGAGAGGATGCGGAGAAATAGGAACACTTCTACACTGCTGGTGGGAATGTAAATTTGTTCAATCATTGTGGAAGACAGTGTTGCGAGTCCTCAAGGACCTAGAAATAGAAATTTCATTTGACCCATCAATCCCATTACTGGGTAGGACTATAAATCGTTCTTCTATAAGGACACATGCACACGAATATTCATTGCAGCACTGTTTACAATAGCAAAGACCTGGAACCAACCCAAATGCCCATCGATGATAGAGTGGACTGGGAAAATGTGGCACATATATACCATGGAATATTATGCAGCAATCAAAAACAATGAGTTCATGTGTTTTGTAGGGACATGGATGAATCTGGAGAACATCATTCTCAGCAAACTGACACAAGAACAGAAAATGAAACTGCATATTCTCACTCATAGGCAGGTGATGAACAATTAGAACACATGGACACATGGACACAGGGAAGGGAGTGCTACACGCTGGGGTCTTTTGGGGGGAATAGGGGAGGCACAGCTTGGGGGGGAGCAGGGGAGGGATAGCCTGGGGAGAAATGCCAAATGTGGGTGAAGGGGCGGAAGGCAGCAAAACACACTGCCTTGTGTGTACCTATGCAACTATCTTGCATGTTCTGCACATGTACCCCAAAATTTAAAATGCAATAAAAAATTTTTTAAGAAATATAAAAATTAGCTAGGTGTGGTGACATGCACCTGTGATCCCAGCTACTCAGGAGGCTGAAGCAGGAAAATCACTTGAACCTGAGAGGCGTAGGTCATAGTGAGTGAAGATCACACCACTACTCTCTATCTAGCCTGGGCAACAGAGTGAGACTCCATCTTAAAAACAAAACAAAACAAGCAAACAAACAAGCAAATGTGCTTTCACTTTACGGACTCATGCTTAATTGTTTCTTGCACGAGATCCAAGAACCCTCCCTTGGGGTCTGGATCGGGTTCCCTTTCCTGTAACACAGCTGCAGATTCTGAAGAGGGTCAGACTTGGGTCCTAAGATGCGAAGTCAGGGAATGTGATAAGGGCAGCCACCAGGTCCCAGGAATCTGGGCTCATTGGGGTCTGCTGGGTCAGGAGGCACCTACTGAAGATGGGGTCCTTCAATGTCAGGGAGGGGAATGGCCCACTTACACGATGGGGAGAGGGCTATATTCAAGACAGAACATGCACACACTGGAGTAGGACTGTGGGGTGTTTCTGGCCACAACAGTGAAGTTGAAACCTCTGGAATCAGGACTGGTTTCAAATTCTGACTCTGACACTTCTAAGTGTGGCCTTGGGGCAAGTCATCTCCCTAACGTGCAATTTTCTAGTCTGCAAAATGGGAACAGAATTGTCCTCATTTTGCATGTTTGCTTATTACATTTAAGTATTTTTTTAATCTTCACTTTACCCTCATGAGGTTTGTCAGACTTAGCAAATCATCATACAGATGCCTAGTTACCTTCGAAGACAAAGAGTGAATAAGGTTTTAGTTTAAGTCTTGTACATTATTTGAGACATACACTGAAAGTCCGAAACACACTTCACTGGATGTCCTGTGTTTTCTCTGGCAACCCTGCTCTCTAACAACATGGTGCTTTTGGGATACTTATCTCTCCCTTCTCAGCTTTGGTTTCTATATCTGGAAAATGTGGAAGTGGGAGGTAAAATAATATTTAAATTGCTCTAACTTTCTGAGAGTCTTTCACAGGTTACTTGAACTCATTCTCTCACCAAGCCCCACCCCAACTCCAGTCTGCATGCCTCAGTTTCCCCTCTCAGTCCTTAGGAACACTAATTTTTTTTGAGATGGAGTCTCGCTCTGTTACCCAGGCTGGAGTGCAAAGTCGGGATCTCGGCTCACTGCAACCTCTACTTCCCAATCAATTCTGCTGTCTCAGCCTCCCGAGTAGCTAGAATGACAGGTGTGCATCACTATGCCTGGCTAATTTTTGTATTTTTAGTACAGACAGAGTTTCACCATGTTGCCAGGCTGGTCTCGAACTCCTGGCCTCAAGTGATCTACTCACTCAGCCTCCCTAAGTGCTGGGACTACAGGTTTGACCCACCCCACCCAGATCAAAGAAAGTAGAACACTATTTTCTAATGTTGGGTCAGTTTGTTTTATTTATGCAGCAATGGCATCACCTGGTGACTTCATGGAGAAGTGCCCTGAGGGTAAACCACCCACAGCAGGGGTTGGAAAAACACTCAAAGGAATCTGACAGAAGATGAGCATCTCTCTCTGGGGGAAAAATGGTTCATTAAACTGTATCCACCCCTCCTTCACCAGGATCTCATGGTGATGTTAGGAGATGTCTACCAAGAGGCGGGAAAAGTGCACAGGGAAAGTGACACGGTGCCTTATCTGCGGATATCTTGGTCTTCTCTGAATTTTTTTGTTGTTGTTGAGGGGGAGTCTTTCTCTGTCCCTCAGGCTGGAGTACATGGTGTAATCTCATCTAACTGCAGTTTACACCTCCCAGGTTCAAGCGATTCTCCTGCCTCAGCCTCCTTAGTAGCTGGGATTACAAGCACATGCAACCATGCCAGGTTCATTTTTGTATTTTTAGCAGAGACAAGGTTTTGCCGTGTTAGCCAGGCTGATCTTGAACTCCTGACCTCAAGTGATCTGTCCACCTCAGCCTCCCAAAGTGCTGGAATTACAGGCATGCACCCCCATGCCTAATTTTCTCATTTTATTTTTTCTTCTATTTTTTAGATGGAGTCTTACTCTGTCACCCAGGCTGGAGTACAATGGTGTGGTCTCGACTCACTGCAACCTCCACCTGTCGGGATTCTCTGGTCTCAGCCTCTTGAGTAGCTGGGACTACAAGCATATGCCACCACACCTGGCTAATTTTTGCATTTTTAGTAGATATGGGGTTTCACTATGTTGGTCATGATGGCCTTGAACTCCTGACCTCCAGTGATCCTCCCACCTCTGTTTCCTCATGTGCTGGGATTACAGGTGTGAACCACCGTGCCTGGCCATGGGTTTTCTTGAACCAAAGCATATTCCTTGTCATGTTTAACAGAATTGTGCCCCAGCCCTGTACTTTCCTTGATTCATCCTCCTTTGAATAGCGAACCTCTCAAAAGCTGTAATGAACATGGAAGAGCCACTGGCCAGGTGGGCTGGGTGGTGGCAGGGGGGCTGGGGTCCCAGCAGTTGGCATCCCCTTTCCCAGGATGTACACATGGCCTCATGTACCTGTCCTTTTATCTCCTAGGTCAGCTGGTTGACATCATCTGGGTGAAAAAAGGAGACCAGATCTTGTTTTCATCCATGTTTGAAGCCAATTATCACCATTCACAACATTGCTGTCATTGTATGCCCAAGCCTAGAAATACTTAGACCTGGTTTATTAACAATACACCTGCCAGACCCAACCCAGCCAAAACATGAAATTGACTGGGTGCAGTGACCCAAATCTGTAATCCCAGCACTTTGGGAGGCCAAGGCAGGTGGATCTCCTCAGATCAGGAGTCTGAGACCAGACTGGCCAACATGGTGAAACCCCATCTCTACTAAAAAATATAAAAATGAGCTGGGTTTGCTGGTGCACACCTGTAATCCCAGCTACTCAAGAGGCTGAGGTTGGAGAATCACTTCAATACAGGAGGTGGAGGTTGCAGTGAGCCAAGATTGAACCACTGTACTCCAGCCTGGGCAGAGCGCAAGACTCCATCTCAAAAACAACAGTAACAACAACAAAACACAAAATCAAACTCCCACCCTTTTTTTTAAGAGATAGAGAGGGACTTCCTGTGTTGTCCAGGCTACAGTGCAGTGGTACAATCATAGCTCACTGCAGCCTCTTACTCCCAGGCTCAAGCAGTCCTCCCACCTCAGCCTCCTGAGTAGCTGGGATTACAGGTGCATGCCACCATGCTCAACTAATATTTGTGTGTGTGTGGAGATGGGATCACACCATGTTGGCCAGGCTGGCCTCAAACCCTGGGCTTCAAGGGATCCTCCCATCTCAGCCTTCCAAAGTGCTGGGATTACAGGCATGAGCCTCTGTTCCTGGCCAAAACATAATTACACATTCATGAATGACCAAGGGCATGAGCTTCTGTGTCCTCTAACAATGAAATGGATTATTCCTTGGGTATAACTTTGCTGGGGATGCTGTAACAAAGTGCCACAAACTAAGTGGCTTAGAACAAGACAAATTTGTTGTCTCAGGCCAGATGCCATGGCTCATGTCTGTAATCCCGATAGGATGAAACCCCATCTCTACTGAAAGAATACAAGGCCGGGAGTGGTGGCTCACACCTGTAATCCTAGCACTTTGGGAGGCTGAGGTAGGCAAATCATGAGGTCAGGAGTTCAAGACCAGCGTGGCCAACATGGTGAAACCCTGTCTCTACAAAAATACAAAAATTAGCTGGGTGTGGTGGTGCACATCTGTAATCCTAGCTACTCAGGAGGCTGAGGCAGGAGAACTGCTTGAACCCAGAAGGTGGAGGTTGCAGTAAGCTGAGATCACACCACTTTATTCCAGACTGGGGGACAGAGCAAGAATCCATCTCAGAAAAAAAATTAGCCAGGCATGGTTGCATGTGCCTGTGATCCCAAGCTACTCTGGAGGCTGAGGTGGGAGGATTTCTTGAGCCAGGGAGAATGAGGCTGCAGTGAGCTGAGACCATGTCACTGCACTCCAGCCTGGGTGGCAGCATGAGACCCTGTCTCAATAAATCAATAAATAAAATAAAAAGTTGTTGTCTCCCAGTTGGGAGGCCAGAAGTGTAAAGTCAGGTGTCTGTAGCCGGGCTCTCCCTGGAAGCTCTGGGGAAAAATCTGTCCCAGCCTCTCTCCTGGCTCAGGCATCCTTGACTTATAGTGGCCATTGTCCTTCTATGCATGTCTGTCTCTGTGTGCAAATTTACCTTTGGGCAGGCACAGTGGCTCACACCTATAATCCCAGCACTTTGGGAGGCTGAGGCAGGATTGCTTGAGCCCAGAAGTTCAAGACCAGCCTGGGAAACATAGTGAGATACCATCTCTACATAAAATACAGAAAATTAGCTGGGCATGGTGGAACACACCTGTAGTCCCAGCTACTCAGGAAGCTGAGGTGGGAGGATCACTTGAACCCAGGAGTTTGAGGCTGCATTGAGCTATGATCACACCACTACACTCCAGCCTGGGTAACAGAACAAGACTGTCTCAAGAAAAAAATATTTTATTCTTTTTTTTTCTTTTACTGGCAACAAATTTCCCTTTTAGTAAGGACACCAGTTATATGGGATCAGGGCCCCACCTTCATGACCCATTTTAACTTGATGACCTCTGTAATGACCCGGTCTCCAGATAAGGTCATGCCTGTAATCCCAGCACTTTGGAAGGCTGAGGTGGGAGGATCACTTGAGGCCAGGAGTTCAAGACCAGCCTGGGCAACATAGTGAGACTTCACCTCTACAAAAACAATAATAAAAATAGCTGAATGTAGGGGTGTGTACCTGTAGTCCCAGCTCCTTGGGAGGCAGGAGCACAGAGTGAGCCCAGGAGGTCGAGGCTGCAGTCATCTGTGATTGTGCCACTGCACACCAGCTGGGCAACAGCAAGACCTAGTCTGTCTCAAGAGAAGAAAAAGGTTTGCTGATCCAATGTGGGGCAAATTTTTAAAACTTTAACTCTTCATTTTTTCATATTGCTTAGCTTTTCCACATGAACTCTGTGATTATAACAAGAAAATAGCAGTCACTTTTTTTTTTTTTTTTTTTTTTTTGATAAGGAGTTTGATCTTATTGCCCAGGCTGGAGTGCAGTGGCATGATCTCTGCTCACTGCAACCTCTGCCTCCTGGGTTGAGCAATTCTCCTGCCTCCACCTCCTGAGTAGGCAAAAATTCTCAATAAACTAGGTATTGATGAACATATCTCAAAATAATAAAATATATTTATGACAAACCCACAGCCAGTATCACAATGAATGGGCAAAAACTGGAAGCATTCCCTTCAAAATCTGGCACTAGACAAGGATGGCCTCTCTCACCACTCCTACTCAACATAGTATTGGAAGTTCTAGCCAGAGCAATCAGGCAAGAGGAAGAAATAAAGTGTATTCAATTAGGAAAGGGGGAAGTCAAATTGTCTCTATTTGCAGATGACATGATTGTATATTTAGAAGACCCCATCATCTCAGCCCAAAATCTCCTGAGGTCAGGAGTTTGAGGACAGCCAGGCCAACAAGCTGAAACACCAGCTCTATTAAAAGTACAAAAATTAGCTGGGCATGGTCCCATGTGCCTATAATCTCAGCTACTTGAAAGGATGATGTAGAAGAATGGCTTGAACCCAGGAGGTGACGGTTGCAGTGAGCTGAGATTACACCACTGCACTGCAGCCTGGGTGGAGTAAAAAAAAAGAAAATTAGGTTTTGTAGAGACAGGAGTCTTCCTGTGTTGTCCAGGCTGGCCTCACACCTCTGAACTGAAATGATCTTACCACATCAAAATTACAGGTGTGAGCACTCACCCAGCCAACAAACTTGGAGATTGAAAGAGGCTTAAAAGACATAACAATGCTGGGGAACAGTTATAGGCTAAAGATGCATACTAGAGTGGCTCTACTCTAAAGAAACAGATAGAGGCCAGGTGTGGTGGCTCACACCTGTAACACCAAACACTTTGGGAGGCTGAAAAGAGAGGAACACTTGTGCCCAGGAGTTTGGGATCAGCCTGGCAACATAGCCAGGTTGGGCCTAGGGGCTGCTACGGGCCCTCTGGCAGCAACTGTGGCCACAGTTTTCTAGCCAGTGTGTCCCTAAGCAGCCAGGGTCTGCCTGGGTCTGCTTCGGGCCCTTTGGCAGGGGCTGTGGCCAAATCTTCCAAGCCAGGGGGTCCCTAAGCAACCAGGGTGAACCTAGGGGCTGCTATGTGCCCTCTGGCAGATGCTGTGGGCATAGGCCCTAGCCAGGGGGTCCCTAAGCAGCCAGGTGAACCTAGGGGCTGCTATGTGCTCTGGCAGATGCTGTGGGCATACGTCCATAGCCGGGGGTCCCTAAGAAGCCAGGGTGGGTCTGGGGGCTGCTATGGGCACTCTGACAGGGGCTGTGGGCACAGCCTAGCCAGGGGGTCCCTAAGCAGCCAGAGTGAAACTGGGGGCTGCTATGGGTGCTCTGGCTGGGGCTGTGGGTTAGCATGCTGTGCATAGGTACAGTTTTTCTTTATTTCTACATGTGTACATAATTTACATAGTGGGCACGTATTTGTATAGGTGTACATATGGTGTTATCACAATAAACATATATGTACATAATATGTACACAATACATATGTACCTTATGTGTACATTATGTACTTTTATTGTGATATTATACATTATATATATTATTGTGATTATATGATATCACTAATATTTCAAGAAATGCACATAGTGTACACATTATGTACCTATGCATTGTGCACACATTAAAGTATAGGTACATATTTTACAGATTATGTATATTTTTTCTACATGTGCATTGTATACACATATGTACATCAGAGTAAATGTACATATTGTACCTATTACATACATTTATTGCAATATGCCAATAAATGTACACATTGAGTACATTCTATAATATTTTTCTATATTAAATAGAAATTACTCTGTTATCAAAGTGGGTGTACACCCATATGTGTACATATTTACATGTGTACATAATTTACATAGTGGGCACGTATTTGTATAGGTGTACATATGGTGTTATCACAATAAACATATATGTACATAATATGTACACAATACATATGTACCTTATGTGTACATTATGTACATACCTATTGTGTACACATTATGTACACATGCATATATTGTACATCTGTACACAATGTGTATGTGATGTACATGTGTAAATACTGTAATATCACAGTCAATGTATATGTACATGTGTACAATATGTACATTTATTTTGATATTATGTATTACATATGTATTGTGATTATACATGCTGTTGTGATTATATATGATATTAGAATAAATTTACATATTGTGCACATTATGTACATACCTATTGTGTACACATTATGTACATATAAATGTACATATTGTACAGATTATGTACATTTATTGTTCATCTGTATTGTGTACACATATGTACATCACAGTCAATGTACATATGGTACATATTCTGTACATTGATTGTAATATCCCAATAAGTGTACACATTATGAGTATATTCTGGGATATGATTTTTAGTATATTAGATAAAAATTACTTCCAATATCAAAGTGGGTATACACCCATGTGTGTCCATTGTGTGATATTATCCATCATATCCTAAGTAGGTGTTACTCTCATTGTGAAAGCAAGTGTACACTCTGTGATTGTTCCAATATCACAGGCAAAGTACAATGCTTTTGTGATGTAGTTTCTAATATCCTGGGGACAGAGGATGATTATACCCTGAATGTCACAGTAAGTGTACACCACCACTGTAGTATTGTTTCTAATATCCAAAAACGGAGAGGATATTACTCCAAATATCTCAGAAAGTGCATAAGCCCCCTGTGATATTGTTCCTAATAACTAGGGGATTACAGATGATATTACTCACGATGTGACTGGGGCTGTACACCGGTCCTGTGATATTGTTCCAAATATCCACAGAAGGAGAGGAGAATGTTACTGCCCATATGGAAATACTCTGAATACAGCAAGAGGTGTACACCACA